>JBAMIG010000017.1:17377902-17393472 GCA_037177335.1 Kiunga ballochi | reverse complement strand
CTCAGTGAAGGCTGTAACACAAAAGAGATACTGATTCTAAGTCTAATCACAGTGACATTATGCTGAGCATGTCAAATAAAGAAGCACACATGTGAGACAAGGGAAATTGCCATTACATACTAATGTGCTGCTTTTAACAATATCCTTTAAGTAATAAATTCTGACATAAAAAAACTGATTTGGCAGCAGCTAATTCCTCATTTGGCATCATACCACTCTTTTAAACTAAGACAGCCAGTTTGTTTCTGTACAGTCCAAATTAGTTTTCACATTTTTCTTTCTATTTGTAAGATTTTATTAAGTTAGTTTCAAATCTAAACGGGCACAATGTACCTGGTTAAAAATAGACTTAGACTTAACTTTATTGATCCCTTTGGGATGACTTCCTCAGGGAAATTAGATTTCCAGCAGCAATTCCAAATAAACTGAGACAATAGTATTGTAATATAACACTTATAGAAAAAAAGAAAACAACACAAACATTAACTGGAGCATTATTTATTTCCAAATGTTCAGTTGGATTTCGCTTGCATTGTCTCCCTTCAAGAGATAATGTTTACATCCAAATTATTTAATTATATTAAAGAGGTGCATCTGCTTTATGTTTGTTAAAAAATATGAATTAGGTATGTTATCAACAATGATACAGCAAAATAGATGATAAATGATAAACATAAACATAGGTCCAGCTGGTGAAAGATGACTTTATTATTCTGGCCTATACATATGCAAATGAATCATATGCTTGTTTGTTGAACATTATGTACAGACTAAATATCTGTCCATAACTTGGTTTAGACTCATTAACACTTGACAGAAACATTGATTAAACTTGTGTGAAAGGAAGAACTTCCAGACTGCTGGTACAAGGTAATTACTGCTAAACATTATTTGCATCTTATTGTTACTGACATTTATTTATTTATTTGTTTATTTGTTGCAGACAGAAAGGTCCACATACATTAAAAAAAAACATAATTAAACATTATCATGTGAGAACAAACTTTCTTTTGGGTGGATTCTATCCTGAATTTTTAGTGTATTTTAAAATTATAGACCGTATGAATGACAGAATTTACTAAAGAATTCGGTTTTAAATGGCTATTTTAAATGATCCCAATAGGTCCCATTTTTAGTGAACACTAAAAAATATTCTCTATAAGGCTCTTTTTGGAGGATACACAGGAAGATTTGACCAACCCATTTTCTCCGTCCAAAGTATGGATATCTTTCTTTGTGGACTGATTGTTAATCCATATGAAACAAGATTACCTTAGTGATAATTTATTGTTCCAAATCACTCAGCTTCATCATGCTGCTCAATAAATGAAAGCTTCCCAATTACAATACACTTGGAGGCAACTGGAATTAACACAACGGACCTTCCTTAATGTTGCTACCACCTTCTCTCCTCTAATATTCCTCTGAGGAAGAAATTGGATAAAGATAAAAGATTAGTTAAATGTGTCATCCGCCCTGTGATTGTGCCTGCATAAGGTGGGGGAAAAAAACACAGAGCCGTTATCAGAATCCCGCCATTAAAATGTAGAAAAGCAATGACCTAAACATAAAAATAACCAGAGAATGAGGGCCTCTTTGTGATTTCTCTGAAAAATGGGGAGAATTCAATTATAGCAGTTCACACATGAGTGAAGGGATTTACAGGTGAGGCACTCTTGAGGGGTTTCAGTGGAATCAGTGAGACAAAAAATTTAAGCCAAGTTTGCCCGGCAGACTAACCGAATTAAAAGAAAAAAATAGCAAATACTACTCTATTCTCTCTCACCCACAGAGTTATCTTCACAGCCTTAATTGTACCCCAAACACAACCTTTCCAAGGAAGGCAATTGGTTTGCAAACCGTCCTCTAGTTCAGCCTGCAGAGATCTCTTTAATTTTTAAAAATTCTTTTGTTCAAATATTATCTAGTATAATAGATTTTAGTATAAAATCTGTTTGGGTCTGTATTCTTTTTTTTTTTTTGTTGCCATTTTTTCCTTCCACCCCTAAAGATTTTGCAATCATTTATGTGCAGAGAATCGAATAGCATGTGCTCTAACGGTTCTCTTATTCCAAATAGTCTTGTGATGCATCTCGGGGGACTGAATGACCTTTACAGCAAACGCTTTACATCCCTTCCCTCGACCGAGGAAAATGCACAAACATCAGTCAAGGACTATTAGTCCAGCGAGTTAGCAGTTGATTACAGCACCATATTTATCATTCTGCTATCCTCAGGTTAAATTGACAGGTAATGTAGCAAATTATATTGTTCCAAAGCCATTTTATTTCCTGTCTTTTTAAAAGCTTTAAAGCTTTCATCTCCATACTTCCTCTCAGACTTCATTTGACTGAATGGAAGAGGTAAAGAGCTCATGATGTGTGTTACCAGGAGTGAAAGCACTAATATATGGATACTTTTCTACATGCATATTTTCTAATTAAATATCTTGTGTTCCTATCTTGGCTCATAAATACTTTAGTTACAAACCTAGAAAATGGTTCTGCCACATGTAACTGGATTGCATCACTTGTTTTTACATCATCGTCTGAACAGATTTGCATCGTCTCCTCTGTTGTCTCTACGTTATTTAAAATCTTTGAGATTGGCTAATGCACTACCTGGAGGTTTGGTAAGTTTCTAAAATTCATCTCAAGCAACACAGAACCTTTCAGACCTTTCCCTGCAGGACCTCTGTCCCCGGTAATGAGGAGGTTGACAATACAATAAATGTCATACTGGGCCCCCAAGACAGTGGGTCACAGTACTTTTGTTAAGCACTAGTGTCCCGTTTGGCTTTCTGGTATAGTTAAGAACAACTAAGAGTCAGTTATTCTCATGCTGAATGTTTGGAAACTGATACTTTTGCTGATTTGAATAGAGAAAAGAAGAAAGTCAGCTAAAGATTTCTCCAGGAGCAGCTCAAGGCTTGTTGTTTGCTTTTGCTTTGTTGTCCCAGTTATGATACAAAAGTCCCATAAAAAGCACAAAAACCTTTAGATAATTGATAGAATGATGGTACGTTCCATTCTGTACTGGGGGAAAAATACTGACCCATAGTCAAGATTGGTTATTGAAGACAAGATTTTGATTTCACAATATCAAAGTGTTATCAGACTGTAACTGTTCTGAAAGTTTCTTTGTTTTTCTTCCAGCAGAGAGATTATTCACAGTAGGTCTACCTTGATCCTGGAGTACAACTGCTAAACATATGTGTGAAAATGTGCAGAAAGGCTGTGTGGATGTCTTAAGTTTTCTAAAAAAAGAAACAACCTATTGAACTTTGCTCACTGATTGGTGGACTCTCGCTGAACCTCTATAAGGTTTTTCATTAGTATTTTAATTAACATCATTTTGATAACTCCAGCTGCATTATTAAAACATACTGCTTCAATTAGAACAGGTTCAGAAGTAATTTACAAGCGAACACATTTGAGTCAGTGCAGAAGATGCAGAATTCTTCATCCACACGCTGAACATTCACATTGATACTGCGTCTAAAGGATGTTATTTCCCTTGTTTCATTATTCAGACTATATTTGTTCTGGATAATACAGGATCAAATGCTTAGAAGGTCCAAATCGACCAAATCACAGTGACAATGGAACGCTTGCATAAAATCACACCCAAGTCCCTTATACTGTTTTCACTTAAGGTCTTAATACATATATAAAAAAGGGGGGAATAAAATGTCATCTTATTTAGACATAAAATGGGCCCAGCTGGAATCTGGTCAATGATTTTGTCTTTGAAAAACTAAAAGCCAAATGAAGACATTTCTCATTAACATATAAGTGGAAATATTTTCTCTCTCTTTGTTGACGCTTTTGTTCTTTTTTTTTTTCTTTGCCTGTTTACTGGTCCATTCCTACCACCTTTATGCCAGATAATCATGTGTTGCCTCCTTATCTCAGAACTTGTTTGTACTTGAGCCTTACTTCAGATGGTCTCCAGCTGCAGCTTCAGAGGCACTTCATGTCCGAGGCGCTGGTTCTCATGAAGAGCTATCCTGGCTTTGAATTAAGTCACACTATATGCTGTTTCAGAGTCAGAGCCTCCTCTTCGCCCACATGATCCCTTTCCTTTTCCTCCCCACATCCTCTGCTGTTCCTTCGTAGTTATAGCCATATCTGTAGATGTGCACGCACTCATCATTCTCATTCAAATCTCCAAAATACACAAATTATTAAGCTTTATAACTGCTCTCCTTGCCTGGGTGGCTGTATAATTGACTTTAGGGGATGTAGCCTGGCACTTCTTACTTGTGTGCAGGCTTCCCTCATTATAGGAGCCTAATTGGGATTAGTGCAGCATTGTGTTTTGGCACATGGAACAAAACCTGTGGTCATTGCCAGGATCTCATTCATCCTTTCCCCAAACTCCAGGACAAGGAGCCATTTGTACAGTCACATGTTTGCTTTTGCCTTTGTGTGTGTTTTAAAGGAACTGTTGTTCCTTATTTCACTTTAAATATATCTACATTTGACACAGATTACTAACATTTTAGCGATTATAAAACATTATATGCATACAGAACATGCAGTTCTGCAGTCCATTGATTTACTTGTCAACTTAGACTTATTATCTAAGACTAATCCCGGGGTTCCGTGGAACGTGGGAGTGTTGTGGAAGCACTGGCGAGCACTTTCTTCTAGCTTTCTGCCTGGTGCCCTATTCCAACAGAAGATTTTCAGTCTGTGCCTCTGTTCACATGAGGATTGCATCATTGTGTTGTAGTTGGTGTACTTAAAATGCTTTACAAAAAGGCTATGAAATGAACAATAAACCAGCAAAGACATGCAGGCACAGTTCCACCACGTCTCCCGTGCCTGCTCTTCATAGTGGGAATGTGAAGTGGCAAAGCAATAGGCTACAAAATGATCCGGCTTTCCACCACCAAGATAAAGGCACATTTCCCAGGTTTTCATTTATGAAGTGAAACCCTCTCTTCTCTGATGGCTTGGTGCCAGTGCCACCAGTAATGAGGGAATGGACATGTAGTCTTTTACGGGTAAAATCCACCAGATTTATTGGTTTTCACCCACTTATTTCCTGTCTGAACGATCCCCTTTGCTATAGATTGATGTGGTTTCAAAGCAGCAATTGGTAAAAATAGAAAAGATACATATTTTAGAGTGTTGCTCAACGCTGGTCCCCTTGGCCTGCATGTCTTAGAGGCAACCCTACTTTAACACACCTGAATGGAATAAATGCTCGTTAACAGGCTGCAACAAGCTTGATGAGAAAGCGCATTAATTAGAATCTAGTGTGTTAAAGTAGGGTTGCTTCCAAGACATGCTGGGCGAGACGAAAAGCGACAACACCTATGACGTGCTTCAGGAACGCAGTACGGCACACCTGGTTGAGCCACTCCCATTGACTGGTGTCCCTGCAAGTGGAATGAAAGGGTGATGGGACAGCTTTCCTACCGAGCTAGCGTGAAAGCGTAAGTAGGAATTGTTTTTGTAAGGAGCTTTACAAGTTTTACCGGAGGACATTTTTTCCCACATAGTGTGGGTTAGCCATATGAAAGTTAGCCATTGGCTATTAGTTATATTGTTACATTGTAACCTGCAGCTATCCCCTTTCAGTGCATTGTTGTTGCTTCATTGGGGCGATTAATTTGTCCCGCATTGGTCTTCTGAGTGTTTTATCAATTGACCTAATAACAAGGGTGGGATTGTCTAAGAAAATATCAGTTGAGAACATGCATGTATTTATTTTAGCAGGTTTATTATAATAGATGGTTAGCTTGCTTTATCAGTTCCCAGATCCAGCCATGAGTTCATTTATCAAACTATAACTGAGTCAAGCTACTACGGATCTCATTGCTTCCAATCCATCGAGCGGAAAACAAACCTTTTTTGGGGCCTGTCTGTCCATCTCCCTGTTAAAGAATGGATAGATAACTAAGATGTATATCTCAGGGAAAATTGTTTCGGACATTTTAGCTTGGCCGACTGTGCATATTTGGCTAAAATAGTTTGCTGAAAACAAGGTACTTTGCTTTATGTCACCAATACATCTTTAGAGACCATTTGTTTCCTCAGAGTTATGAAAAATGCATGTCATTAATGAAATTTTAAAGTAAAAGGAAGGGATGGCAGTCAGATCAGATGGATGTTGATGAAAAATGGTGTGTACACTGGCATTTGCTTGCAAAAGATTGGAAATGTAAGCAGCGATGTTGTGGATGTTAGGATAAAAATGAACTATAACACAGTTTAATTTGACAAGTGTCCCGTGAAGAGACTGAGTCATGAACATTGTGGTAGAAACTATTGCTGTAGACAAAGAACTTTATTGTAATTTCTTGGTAGCTGGACCCACCTGAAAATGATCTCAAAATAAATGTGTAGATCTTGATTTGTCAAGATCAGTTGCTATCTTGGATTCTTTTTCTGCTAGACAAAGATTTATGCTTGTTTCTTTTCATTGGGATTAATTGGCAAAAAATCTAAATCAACAGATTTAGAATTGAAGCCAGAAAAGAAAAATTGACATTTTGCCGTGACTACATTGAGATGATCTCTTGAGATTCTGGCTGTGTCTCGGTCAGCACACTAACATTACTTTGCACACTATATTTAAGTGTGTAGTGCGTTTACACAGACATTTAAGAGAAAAAAGTCTGCACACTGAAAGTACCGGATACTGCCCCAAAATTTGCCAATAATCTAGTGTGAAACGATGGACACTTCGCGCACTAAACCGATGCCATCTTGCTGACATTGTGGAAAAGGACGTGCTAGATTTTCCAAATAATGGCGGCAAGTAATACTGCCACGTAGGCTAATTTGTATAGATGTATGAAGATATATATTTGTTAGGGTTCTAATGTATGCCACAGCTTGCTACACATTGAATTATGAGCATACAATAACTAATGGATTTAATCATTTGTTTAGATTGAAATGATCCAGTACAGTTAGCACACTTGAATGTTAGCAGTTTTTAGCTGTGTAGTGAACAGATAATAATCATTTTGGTATGATGTAGTAGTGATGTACAACCAGTTAAACTATTCTGCTTCACACCAAAATAATGATTTTGTGTTCACTACATGGGTTTAAACTGCTAACATTTACATGTGCTGACTTTACTGGATCTGTCACCACAGTCTCAAACAAATGACTGGCTCCCCGAGTTATCGCTAGCACAAAATTTAATATGTGGCCCAGCTGCAGTATACATTAGAACTGTAACAAAATAACTTAATACTCACATCTATACAAATTAGCCTCCACCACAATATTCTTGCCGCCATTATTTTGAAAGTCCAGAATTTCCCTTTCCGCTCCATAAGCAAAATGGCAGCGGTTTAGTGTGCAAAGGGTCCATCGTTTCACACTAGATTATTGCCGAATTTTAGGGCAGCATCCGGGTACTTTCAATGCACTGACTTTTTGCCTAAATGCCAGTGTAAACACACTACACACTTAAATATAGTGTGCATTGCAGTGTTAGTGCACTAATTGAGACGTAGCCACAGCTCTGTGTCTTTCTACTAACATCTGACTTTTAGTTTTAATGTCAGGCAAAGCAAAGTTTGGGATTTTTTTCCCTTTCACTACTTTATTTTTAAAAATGACATGCTGGAAGCTCATCTTTTTCTGCACCTCAGTGACATGTCAGTCTGAACCAAGTGTTTTTTTTTTCTTTAAAGTTCACCAATGAGACCAAAAAAACCTTGAACCTGCTCATTACTGAAGAATCTCGCCAACTAGGATAGGCATCAAAGAAGGTTCCAAATTGACTCCTTAATACCTCTGAAGCAACATCGGCACGTCTCACTGTCCTACTTTACCCAACTGAAACATTTGCATCACCTTAAAATAAAACTCTGACTTCTTCTGCATGTGCCATGATGGCCTTTAGGAACAAAGCTGGTGTGAAAGTGTCATGACCAGATCTACATTTTTATTTTCACCTATATTTGCATGACTTTTCATGATCTCTTGGTTCTTTAATATGCCACAAGAGTGTCCCTGAGAGCAGAGTTATAGCAAGGATGAAACTAAGCCCAACCCTGTTCTGATAAAACGTCTGTACGGAGACAATCTCTTGTATTCCAAATGCAATAGAGTCACCCAGAGAAACGTTTTATGTTTTCCATTTTAAATGCAGGAGTCTTTACATAATAGCTAAACAAAACTGAAAACAGCTCAGATGTTTACAACAAAGGCAAATCATCACAAACATGAAATGTGATAAAACAACATTTCATTGATTATGTTTGCAGTCTCCACATTTGTTTTCTCATTAAAATTGCCTTTGGTATTGCTTTTATGTCCACTTGAGAATTGGAGAGATCTGTTTATCTGGGTTAACTCACTTTACATGTTTCTTTTATTGTCTTGTGAACTGCGCAGTGTAGTTTATCTGTTCTTGCTTGAAAATATGTTGAAGCAACTCAGGGGTAATAACCCCCGAAATGCTGTGAGCAGAGCAAATATATTTACTCGTCATCTGGGGAGTGAGCCATGCTGAGAGCACGATGGATTTGAAAATCTGCTGCTGTTGTATGTTTCTGGGAAGTTTGAACACTTCTGAGAAGCTATTTACAGAACACTAGCTCTCAGATGACTTGTAAATTGCTTAATTTCTCAAAAACAATATTGCAGCATAAAATTCATGAGCTCGCCCTTATTCAGCATTACAGCATGCAAACCCAGGGAAGGAATTGAATCTTCCTTCACAGGTAGTTCTCAGAAAGACCAGCAGATATTGGATAGTGTTGTCATAGAAACGTTTTGTACAACCCGCTGCTATCGGACTTGGGATCGTGTGTTAAAATAGAACATTACCATTTGGCAGATCGTCATCAGGACATCTGGACCATTTCAGCTTTCTGAATCTCTCACAACAATGTTGTCCATTTTAGAAAAGGCGACAGCACAAATGTTTGTGACTAAACTCCTCATTGATGCTACATTGATATTATTCTGGGTGACTAATGAGTCAACAGTTGTTTTTCCCTCCCTTACAAATGATAAATGTTGTTTTTGTTTCCTTAATAGTGTTTGTAGTTTAGTATAACAAGCTTTCTCACAACATGTAGAATAGATTTGCCGTATGTTTGTTGGTAAAGCTTTTTATTGTTGTAATTTATCCTAATTAGACAAATGTAAATTGTCAGAGAATCATTGTGGCTTGTTTTCCAGGCAATATCTTGAAACTCATGGCATCAGAGGTGATGGGTGGCAGGTGGGGTTGATTGTGTTTGTGTAATGCACTTTATATTCTTTTAGTGGGTTTTGCCACTTTGTGGTGAACTTTGCTGTCACTGTTCCACAACATTAATGCCGAAAGGCAGCTGGGTTTTTATTTAAAAAATGAATAAAGTTTTGGATCAGTTTTGATCTTAAAAGAGGATTAAGCAGAAAACCATGTTGTAACAGTTAGTTTTAAGTCTGCTCTGGTTGCAGTTTTGATGTGCTGTAATCACAAATGGCTGATATTTATTCAGTGTATCAGTTAAAACCCAGTGATACATCCAATTTTATGACTCCTAAGTAAGGATAGAGCAATATTTTTTATTTTTAGGGCTGATGCTGATTTTTGGAAGTTAAGGAAACCGATATTTTGAACCAATGTTATTCTTCAGTAAAAATTTTTTTAATTTTGATGTCAAATTTTGGAATAACATGCAGAGTGGATACACAGTTCCTTTGCTTTTGTACACAGTGCCCGCCCTCCTTACACACCCACTGCCCTGCTTACTAGATTGAATTGATTTTGATCTGTTTTTTTTTTATCAGCATCACAACAGTGTAAAGTATATGTCTAGCAGGTTTATAGTGAGTTCTTTTATTAAAACAAGACAGTTTAAATAGTTCCTTAGGATCTCAGCTTTTTGTTGTGTTGCACTCTGATTTTTGGCACGATGCCACGACACACACACACACACACCAGTGCATGCAAACGAGTGAGTGGACTTCCACCAGCGCACATCTGAAAACAATTATTACCATCTTCAAAATTTTTGAAAATGTATTTTTGATGATGCCCACAGTTTTGTCCTGACCCAGTTAGTAAGTGCTGCAGTAACACAAGTCTGCTAAATAATCTTCAATCTCTTTTATTATCATTGATCTTGTCTGCCAAGAAAGGCTATTCCTAACTAAACCTTTATTTGTGTAACTATTCTAAGAGTGCAAATCAAAAAGCTGGCTGTGTTACATTGAGACGGGTCATGAATTACAGATATGTCAGTTGAAATGGGATTCTTAAGCAGACCTGCTTTTGTGATTAAAACCTAACCATAATCACTTGAAACTGTTCTTACCTCAGGTTTAAGAATATGTCTTTGTAAATGAGAGACCTCTATATACCACAGATATACTATCACCTCAAGCGAAGTATCGGTGTTTGATCGGTCTGGTAATGAGAACGACTCAAGAAAGAAAAAGTCTAGGGTGCATAATTGCTTTTCCAATTTTCATTTTACAGAGGTAATGTATGCCTTTCCAATGGTTTGATCTCAGTTTGTGCACTCAGAGAAAAATGTTCATTGATCATATTTATACTTTCACTCATATCGTTTCAATACTCCCTTTTGTTGCACAGTGGTTAGACTGGGAGGAAGGCTTATGGTATAGGGAAAGTAAGAGCTGTTGTATCAAGATTTTTAAATGCATTAGTGGCAATGAAGCATGTAAAAGTAAGCATCATTATATCTTTACATTTTTTATAATTGTTGAGCTTTATTGGCAAGATTTCACATTTTATCTTAAAATTTTTTTAAAAAAGAGAAAAATACAGTTTTTAGAATATCAAACTTTTGGTATAAAGTGCAATAAATCAGCCATATCTTAGAAAATCATTTATTGTATTTTACTTTTTGGCAAACGGCCGACTCACTAAATGACCGGACCGTTGAATGGTCCTGATGAAGTGTACTCAGAATGAGTTTCCGTGTTCTTTCTGCCACTGCAGTACTCAAGAGCCCATTAAGTTTCCTTTGGCCTGCCAGCAAAGTCTTGATGCATTTGTTTTGACCTAGCAAATTAAAAAGTCTGCTCTTATCAATGCCCTTGGGGCTGCAGAGAAGTTAGGGAGAGAGATGTCAATGTCTGTCCTTGTCAGGTCACTGGTCTGTCTTCTATCACTTGAGTTACCACAAACCTGCTGTCAGACAAAAGAGTGTTTTTTGCCTGTATTTATGTGTGAGAGTGTGGATGTGTGTGAAGGAGGGGAGAGTGAGGACGAGTTTTATGATGGGAAATCCTTTTTCTATGCAAATAGATGTTTGGCATTTCTTATAACTGTCATATAATTCTAATTTATGTGTGGAAATTGAGACATGTCCAATTTACAGCTACACAAGAAAGATTAGTGACGCCATAAAAAATCCCTGTACTTATGTTCGTCTACTTCTTTACGGCTTGAGGTCATTATCTGGCTTTCTGCTCTTTTTGCTCTGGAAAAAGCTGGACACATCTGAGGAGGTGACTTGATGTGTGCAGTTTTAGCATTTTGGCTAATAATGTGTCATTTAGGAGATAATTCCTGTTTTTGTTCTCATGCACTTTTGTGTTGGTGAACCGGATCATGTAGCTCTAGGAACTCCACCCACTGACTATTAGTGTTTGCATGAGCTTCTGCTGATGTATGTTGGGGGCAGCACAGGTGCTAATGAGGATGTATGGCTCTCGGTGGAGAGTGTCATCCTGTTGAACTGCAAAAATGCATCCAATTTTATTCTGCTCTCTTCTCTACTTTGTTGTCCTTTCATCTTTTTCCTTTTCTTAACATTTGTTCACTTGTTGGGTTACTTTCTTTGATTATTTCACCCTGACTTAGTTGTGCTTTTATTTTCCACTGTCACACACAGATGAACACAGTAATTGGTACTTGGTAGTCCACATATATATGTGGGTTACAGAGGTGATTGGGGGGGTCAAAGGTAAACCATACATGCTACAAATATATATATATATTTTTTTATGCTACAAATAAATGAATTTGCAGCTTCTGTTACTAGCACTGCTTTTTCAGGGAAGCAGCATTCATGTTTATCACTTTTTCATGTCTTTCTAGATTTTTCTTTAAAAAGCCAATCTTAATCTTATCCTTCCTTTTCACTTACAAGCTGTCTGTTATGCAAGTAAACATGCCTAAGACTAATTTCCAATGTCTGTCAGCTTTGTTTATGTCTTAAAATTCTGTCGGCACAAAGTTGTTTATTTGGTCTCCAGCATCACTGTCCTGCTGTCATGCTGATGGGGGTATTGCTGCTCTCTATTTCATCCAGACACTCTTAGTCTCTTCCTTTCTTTATTCATCTACCAGGATCAATTTAACAAAATGTGATGCTCTGCTATTACCCTGCGGGGACGAACGTTCGACAGATCCAGTTCCTAGCAGCAGGAGCCAGGAAACACAATGGGGCAGCGATGAAGGTAGACAGTCACTGACAGCTAATAAATAGCCCTCAGGGACTCAACAGGAAAAGATAACCATGTTCTACATGTTTTAAATGCCTGATCTCTTTACTGATAGTAAGTGTGCACAAGTATCAGTGATAGAACAGATAAGAGCATGATAAAGGCTGAAGTTTTTCTTAATAAAGTAAAATACAGATTTTTTTCTTTAACCTCTCATTTTTACATTCTTTCTCTGTCCATCTCATCAAGTCATTTTTCTAATGTCTAAAAGTATTCAATGGGATCAGCTTGAGCGATTTTAGTTGCAGCAACAAATGTTGTCATTATGAATACATTGCATAAAATAGGTCTTTAAAAGCTAACTGGAGATTCATTTTATATTAATTTAAGTAATATTATGCAGAATAGTGCTCAAATACTTTACTGGCGGGAAGCATGAAACACTTTCATATTGGTTACAGCAAATTATCTAATTCAAAAAGGCTTACATTGAATTTGTGCAAATTTTTATAATCGGTTTGTAAAATATTTACAATGTTTCCACATTTTATGGGTTCTACAACTTCATCCCGGTTCTGAAATGATTTATGCAAAACCTTTAGATGTCCAGATTTGACTATAAAAAATAAAGTCTGTCAGATGAAAGCAGTTTAGTGTGGTTTTTGCCCATTTATTTATTTATTTATTCTTTGGCAGAGTAATTTCTACATCATGTGGCAGACTTTAGAACACACTTTCTATCTTGGTTTTGGAAAACAAATGGCCTGTAGTGGGAATGTAATAAAGATCTGCTTACCTCAAAAGGAAATTTCATTGTCATCAGTCATGAAGGTGCACCAACAGCTGTCCAGCAAGAGGCGCAGTGGATGGAATTGGGTAGTTTGGAATGAAACTGAAGATATGATTTAGTTAATACTCTTCCAGCCATAAATTCTGCTGAGATGCCTGATCGTGCTCAGTGTTTGTCTCTATAAAGGCATAACTGTATTTGCTACCACAAGGAGTGAAAACATGTTTGTAGCTGATGTCAGTATGGTAGATAAATGAGTATCTACTCAAAAACATGACAGTTTATTGCACAAACATTTACACTGGTTATATGTTAAGGGTAAAGATGAAATGTTTGCATTGCACTGGAATCTTTCGAGAGTTCAGGGATGACGTGTGAGCTTTGGATCTGCTGTGCACCATACAGGGGTGAGGTTACTTTAGAATAGAGTTGGTTTTTACTTTCTGCATAAAAGATTTAGTCTGTGCACACCTAAGAGAAATATTGGCCGTTTAGCAGCACAGCACAGCTTGAGGCTTGTGAGTTTAACACTGCAAACCGACAAGCAAGCATGAGAACTCTGCTCATTTGTCCTAATTGAGACTGAGGCATTGTGTTCATTGGAGGCATGCTACCCCCGTTGATCCTCACACCTTGTTAAAATGTGAATTCTTGAATGAAACATAAATTTCCTGCAAATCGGCACCACACAACTACACAATGTTTGTGAAATCCTGTGAACAAGCTTGTGGATAAAATACTATTTACATGATCTGTTATGATGTTGAGGAGCCCGGTACCCTTGTCAAGATGTTTGTTTTTTTTTTACCCTTTACTGAAAACCGATGGAAAAGGCAAGTTTAGGTTTAAGTAGTGAGCTTTATCGGGGCTACTTTAGGGATTTCCTTACGTATTCACAAAGCCAGGTTAGGTTAGTTTCAACATTTTTAACCGGATATCTCATTTCTGCATTCTTGCTGTTGAAGTATCTTTTAGGTAAGTGGAACAAAACAAGGTCAAATATGAGAAAGATATAAGTGAACCTAAAGGGTACTCTGCAATCCCATATTCATTAAAATATATACAGTAGCATGATGACATTTCAAAACATTTAGTTGTTGGGATAGCAGTAGAAACATTCCCATATGAACAAATGTACTTTAGGGAAGCAACGTTACATTAGTTTAATATTGTACGTTTGTTTGCAGAGGAAATAAGCAGGATTTTAGCCAGTGCACTGCATTCTGGGTTGAAAACATTGCAGTGTTCCAGGAACATTCAGCTTTAGACACACACCGATGCACACCAGAGAAAAAGGTGGGAATTGCATGAGACCGAGTGAAGGATTGAGGCTCAGTAACATGACATTTTGAACATTTTAAGATCTGATAAACACTGAAAAGATGCCAAGTGTCCTTAAGCAGATGGCAGATCTGGTGAACTCTGGATCAGAATGTAGAGAAGTTTGACTCAAGAAATGTCGTAAGAATAAAACCTCATTTCATTAAGTCATTTACTACCAAACACGTCAAAAGATGGTTTTTTAATATACTTTTTAATGAGGAAGACCTGCGGTGGAGATCCATGGTAAAAATCCAGCTTTAATTATGTAATCTAGTATAATAATCACCTGATCCAGTGGACCACAGTGACAAAGGCTGGCTACGATGCAGCAGGAAGAGGCGAGTTTAGTAAGCCAGAGAGAAAAAATGGCAACGCATTCAAAATTAAATTACAGCATCTCACCTAATAACAAAGTAGGTTTCACAAGACTTCGGTGAAAGTGTCACAATCAATCAAGTTAGGGAACAACTAACTAAACTTAGGCAGAAATTTGCACCAGCAGCCATATGGATGAAAACTGGATGAGAGTAAATCTGATCCGCACTCTTCTGATGAACTGTTGCTGTCTGGATCAACATCCAGCAGCGGAGCCCCTTACCCAGACACACATGACCCCAAGAACCAAGGGCATGATGGAGGTTAGAATGATGAGTGAAACAACATAATAGTAGTATGGTCTGTTTGCCACACCAAACATTTATATGTTCCTATGTACATAAGATATGGAAACTAGGATTAGTCAAAATTTCCTGTAAATATGTTGGAAAAGATACAGTATACCTTTACCATAATAAAAATCAGTACAATAAAAACTAATTATAAGTGATCCACAAAATCAGGAAAGAACACAGACAGATGGATGAAGAGAGAGAGAGAGCTGGATGAAGGGTAATGGAACAAAAAGGGTTTTTGTTGTCGATTGTTATTGTTATATTGATGCTGTTATAGGTTTGAGTGAATTAATTATTTAACCACAAAAACACTTTTCTGTTTTTTTTTTTGTTGTTGTTTCAAATAATTAAACAACTGTCCAGATGTTCCAGGCAAAACTAAAGTGAAAAAAAATAT
>JBAMIG010000017.1:17354099-17369238 GCA_037177335.1 Kiunga ballochi | reverse complement strand
GACTTTGTGAACTCGTTTGGCAGAAAATCTGAAGGATCTCTGCAGATATTCCTCCATTATGTTTTAAAGCCTCATCACCAAGGTCTAAGGAATGTGTACGTTTTGTTTGAATTTTTCTTTGCTTCACTAAGATTCAGCTTTACAAGCATTGGCCTCTAACAGTCTCTTGCATATCTGATCGCTATTGAAGAGACCGATGCTTTGCAGCCTTTCAGCATCTCTGTCACTTGTTACACTTTTTTGATTTGCAGTATCCAGAATATCACTCCAACACTTAAAATAGTTGTACTTGACACTCTTACCTACCGTCTTCCACTGTTACCACATGATATAATTAGACCTTTCATCCCCATATGGTCTTGGAAAAGTAGTGCATACTCTTGTTATATATTCTTTTTTATATTCAGTCTTATTTTTCAGCCCCACAGAGCTGCTGTTTATTTGACCACTGTCTTTTAAACATAACCATTGAAAGAAAAAACAGTCCAAGTATCAAGATGTTATGTGAGAATATTGCAATCATCCTTAAAACATTTTGTAATATACTCAACAGCCAAAGCACAGACCGTCTCTGTGAATAAACCCAAAGTCATTCATTATTTATCCTGCATGTCGGAGCTATGATTAGAATCCAGAAAGGTTGAGAAAAACAAAGGCAGGTTGTGATAAGGAACATGCAGGGTTATATTGATGGGACAAGTAAGAGCAGACACAGTGGGGCTGCGTGTGTCCCTCTGTGAAAAGGAATGACAACAATAAGATGTATGGACAAGGAAAAAGTAAAGAACACCTGAAAACTGCAGACATGGAGAAAATACAGCTAGTAATATCATAGGGAGAGAGCATGAGTTTTTTTTATGTCCATGTATTCCTCTTCTATCCTGGTGGTCAATGAGTCATTATATTTAGAATGCAAGCTGGTCACACTTCATATTTCCATCCAAATCAGTCATTACAAAACACAAACACACGTTTACCATATCAAAAAGAAGGTTCTTCGTTTAGTATATTGCTGCTAGTAGAGCACCTTTATCCAACAGTCATGACAGCTTGTTAAATGGAAAATGGCTAATCAGCCATAAACAAGCAAAAAAGGGGGGAAAATATGTATATACACAAACACAT
Source organism: Kiunga ballochi (assembly GCA_037177335.1). Taxonomy (NCBI): domain Eukaryota; kingdom Metazoa; phylum Chordata; class Actinopteri; order Atheriniformes; family Pseudomugilidae; genus Kiunga; species Kiunga ballochi. The sequence goes on along the minus strand of JBAMIG010000017.1, from coordinate 17,368,113 downwards.
GCATCAGTGCGTGTGCAAACTTAGTTATGCACATTAGACTGACCATATTAGCCCTGGAAGGAACGGTGGTAGTGCTGAGCATACGAGGGAACAAATGATTCAAATGCACTCTGAAAAAGGAAGAGAGATTACTTGGAAAACAATGATGGGAAGCCAGTTAAGTAGCTTAATTATAATGCAGTTTTAGCATATTGGTTTTATCGTTCTAACAGACAAAGATAATGTAAGAAGTAAATTAATGATCTTTTGTGTTAAAGGCTTAGACTCTCCTCATGTTTTCTCTGTGAAGTACATCAAAAGCTCAGGGCTTTGGGGAACATCACTGAACAGTTGAAAGTAATGCCACAAGACATACTGGGTAGTTGTCGCATTTCAGAGCTGGGATCCAGTCTGACTCAGCACTCGGAAAGCAAGCATCGGGTATGGCCTCTCTGTGTAATAGTTCTGGCCTATTTTTTTCTAAAGATTAGATTTTCAATCTTTTTACCCTAACCATGTTCCTTAAGAAATGGGTTGGATCAGGTGAAGCCCTCCTCTTAAGCAGCGGAGATGTGCAATGTACGGCATTTCTTTCTTTCACATCACTTCCATTTAGCAGATGCTGAAAAATATCCTTGAGCATAAATTTCAGAGCGCGCCAGTCATCTTATAATGTAAGCATGGATGTCAGAAACGATAAGAACCAGCTTTTAACCGTGTGAAACCTACAGACACAGATGAGAAACAAATGAAAGCACTTCAGAACAAAACAGTTTGATTTTCTATGAAAAATGTTTTTTTTTTTTCCTTTAGTGCAACTGCTTAACATTTTACACTCTCACTTACATTACTTTATCATGTACAGAGCCGCTTGTATTATAAACGTCTCATTAAACTTCACAGTCGCACCACTAAGGATGTTGTGTGATGGATGCAGGTTGGATAACAGTTAATTAGAAATATGTGCACTGTTTTAAACCATTTTCACTTCATTAAACACTGTTTTAAACTGGTCAGTTGGGTAAAGACTCCAGTTTCGTCCTGAAAAAGAGAAGGAAGGGAATTATAATTTATGATTGTGACACTGCCCTTAAGTCAGTCTAAGTATTTGAATGAATGATGGAATCATTAAAAAGACTGGGAAGGTGCTGTAAAAGTCATTGGCTTAAGTTTTCCTGTGGAAGAAAGCTAAATCTGGTTGACTTGCAGAACAGCTGTATGGATGTCTGAAGAAAGCAGATATTATCCATACATTCATTATCTATCCAGGGTGTACTCTGCCTCTCGCCTAATGTCAGCTGGGATTGGTTCCAGTCCCCCAACCGATATTATAAATTTGTATATCAGAAGGGATGACATTTTAAATTGATGTTTAAAGCTGATTAAAATGGTGAAAGGTTTAACTTAAGTGAGCATAAGAGGTAAAAAGGATTGAAACCTGCTTGTAATAGCATTAGTAGTAATCATTATAACACAAAAGTTATTAGAAGTATTTAAATGTCAAAATAAAATGTCAATTAAATATGAATAAAATGGTTCAAAGATCAACTGAAATAAGTGAAAGCGTGGTGTAGCGGAAGAGTTGGAAGCTCAAAATTGTGTTTACATGTAGTAAAAACTAATGTAAATTGAAATTTTAAGCTGAAAATATTATGATGTAAAAAAACTTTAGTAGAAGTGTTTGAAACTCACAAATAATATGTTAGTGTGGTAAAAATGGTTAAAAGATGAACCGAAAAAGTCAAAGTGGAGTTGGAGAATTGTTAGAAGCTTAAAGTTGTAGTTGTAAACTTTGAAATTTGGTTTAAGTTTAACTAAAAAAGAAAGTTTAAGAGGTGGAAATGTGCTTATTGAACCTTAGCTTATAATCTTAAAATGTAATGTAGTACAAAATACACCAGATAAACCTTTAGCTAAAGTAATTTTGGAGCTGATTTCAACAGTTAAAGTATTTAAAGGTTTAAATGTTAGATAATAGCTGTAACTCTGGTGATTATGGTTACCCAGTGATGTCCAGTAGACCACAAAAGGAACAGCATTACAACATGCACCACTGGCGCTGTCACTGGAAACTCGTATGCCGCTTTATTAATTGATCCAAAAGCACCACTTCTCAGACCCATGTCTTCTACAATACTACTTAGTCTGCAGTTTGTAGCTATTCACTTTGCTATAGCATTTGTAACATTGTTTTGTTTTGGGTATACTTCTCCCGTGTGCTGCATCCCGTGTCGTCTGCCAAATCCTCCATGCCCCATCTGTCTGGGCAAGTGATTTGGTCGCATTGTTGCAATGTCGCATAGCGTATAAATGATAGGACAATCTCTACTTTGCAGCGCTTATAAATAACTTTGCTACGGTGGGCGACAGACGCAAACACGCTGCTTATACAAAAACAACTTGAAAAAGAAAAAAGATACATAAATCAAACCAATTACATGAATTAAATGCAGCATACAGAAAATCAGCTGCAACAAGGAAAGGCTTCATAAACAGTAACTGCTGCAGCAAAGCAACACTGCATCTTTATCCTCACAACGGAAGTGCTCTGAAATAAATAACCAGAAACTTTATATAGCTCTTAAGCATGTTAAGATCTAATAATTGTACAAAATCAAGGCTAAATGTTACTGAGCCCCTCAGAAGATATATTTTAGCTTTTTAGCCTCGTAAAAGTTCTTTGAATACATCTAACAGACACTGATTCGGCTAAAGGAGCACACCGATAGAGCTATTTTGCTCAGTTTTGTCCTTCTCAACACAACATGCACATAAAGCTGACATTATGTTAACAGAGGAAGCAGCTATGCTGTAGTGCTTTAATGGAATAATTACAAGTGCAGACCAAGAGGTTTGCTGTAATCAGGAATGGTACAGATTCACCGAATACCAGCTGATGAATGATACTCAACAGCAGTCAGATGCTTCCTCTGATAAAGAGTGCAGACAAAATAGTGTGACAAAAATAGTCTATATGTCTAAATTCCCCACAATAAACAAGCTGGCCTGATGAACCAGACAGATCCGCCCGGTTGGCGGATATTTAATGAACTCCACTTTACATTTATTTTCATGTCTGAAATATTTATTAGCTCAGTATAAACTCTTTACTACAAGAAGAGTTGGTTTGCTATGTTGTTCCCTTACTGCTTCAAGATTTAAGACTTTATTTGTGTCTCACTGTTTTGTCCACTCAGCAGTAGCGGCATCTGACCGTTTACGTGTCATTCACCAGCTGTTCGGTGAACCTTATTGACATTATGGATCCGCCAGGATGGCCTCGCCTCCTGATGGACTCTGAGTAAGAACATAAAATCTTCCTTGTATCTGCTGTTTGACTCGTTTTCTGCTTTCTGAATACTTTTTGTTTTTGTGTCTACTTCTTCGATCATTAGGTATGCATTGCCTGGTGGTTCTGCAGTGATTAAAAAAACAGCTTATCAGCGACAAATCACAGTGGTTTGTTAGATAACTCCTTAATTTTGTACGTTATAAAAAGATCAGCTGATTTAAATAACTAGAAACTTTGATAAGCTATGTCAGAGCGAGTGAATATGCAGTGTTTCCTTATTGCGGCTGTTTTTCTTTATGCATGATTTAATTTTTGTGGTTGCTTTCGTTTATGCAGCTTTTTGCTACAATTGGCCTTTTTTCTTTCTAATTTCTGCTCTTCTTGCTAAGAGACATATGTTTGTGGTTTATACATTTATATTCAGTGAGTGTTTGTGCCTTTGGGAGTCCTCTGATTTTTAAAAAAAGTTTTTTTTTACTATCAAGAGAGACTGTTAACTTTGCTAGCTCAGCTAGCTGCTAGCTTTGCTAGCTCTGCACAAATGGCCGACTTGAGATATAACATGACAGCCTGACAAAGCTGTTAACAATCTCTTGTGTATTCCAGGACATATCTCTGTAAAGGCAGTCCTTGTGTTTGTTCTCAAACTACAGCTGTTAGCTTGCAGCCATACTATTTGCAGAGGGTGTTCAGTCACGTGATCACCATCTGTGTTTACATTCTTCGAAAGCGGACACAGCCACTGCAAATGTGAAGATCCACTCTGTCACAGCAGAGCTGCAGACAGAATCTATTCTATGTATTTTACTTTTATTCTTTTGTATTAAAAACTCTGCTTTTGTTTGGAAGCTGCCAGAAACCAAATTTTCCCGAGGGAGTCATCCCCAAAGGGGTAAATAAATTACATCTCTCTTTTTCTTCTTTAAGATGCTTTTGTATATGGATCCGGGTTTTAATAAATGAAATGTGCTTGTACCGCGCTGGCCACTGTACATGTGTTCTGTGAAATCAACCATTTGGAAGTTGTTTAAAATGACAATGTCCATGTAAAATTTAGCCTTTCTCCATTTTACCATCCCTACTGCTTTATAAATGTTTATGGTCCACTTTAGGTGAGTGCCGCAGCAGTCTAGATCCACTACATATGCTGTCATTGGTTTTGTGTAATAACCCTCTGCCATGATGTACTAACGAATATCCCACTCTGCCTGAAACCTATTCTCAGTGTATTGAGACATTCATATGTAGTAAAGACATAAAATCTACTTTTATTGTCTCTCTTTTCCAGGAATTTTAAGTGTTTTCTGTAGTAAGACTATTGCTGCTATTCTACCTTTCAGTTTTCCAGGTGGGATAATTTAGGCTATTGCAGAAAAAAATCCCCATCACAGTTAAGGGGGAGTCAGTATCCTTAACATCAAAAGTATTGACAGGGATATGTACCTTAACTCTTATAAGCTGACAGTGGGAGAGCAGATTTTGTAAAGGAGACGTTGATGTTTATCTTCTCAAAAGAGAGAGCAAGATGATCTTAAGTAAGTGAAGGAAAGGGAGTGATGGGAAAATGATTCATTGCTAAAGGGAGTGCAATCGTTGGTCGAGCTGTCATATTATACGAGTCTCACACATTTTTTCCCGTCTTTGTGATGAGAAACTGATCTATGGAACTACTTAAAGAAGAACAGAGTGGTCCATTTTACCTTTGCCAGGACTGAGACTGTTTGGTGGCATCGGGTTGTCTATGCGTCTGTCAGCAACGTTACTGCAAAAGTTATGAATGAATTTTGATTACATTTTCTGAAAAATTTAAAAACAATATCTTATAGTTCAGAAAAGAAACATGCATATCATGGAAGAGAGGTATGTGAAATGATATTTATCTGTGTTCTATGAAACACATCTATATCGGCCAGATGGAAACTATACGAATAAACCATGTTGTAACAAACAATTTTAACATCATATTTATTAAAAATAAATGTTTTTATTAATATTCTGAATGCCCCCACCCCTTCTTACCCAGATTTTACTCACTCGCCCCCCTGCCCTGCATGTCTTACACATGTTTCTACCCAACACACCTGACTCAAATCCATCAACCTGCCCATGACATTCCTCCAGCTTGTTAACGAGCCCTTTATTGAATTCAGGTGTGTTAAAGAAGGGTTGCCTCTAAAACATGCAGAGCATGTTTAAACAAATCTATTTTATTACAAACTACGAATTTCAATCTTACCCACTAGTTTTGTGTTACTTTACCAAAGTACAACCAAAAATACAAACTGTGAGGTTGAGGTAGAAAATATTTAAAATTATTTGATGAAAAGCAAAAGTTAAACCACTGTTTCCTCGTGTGGTTTCAACAGCCTTTACTCTAAAAAATGTGAACCTAAATAAAAACTCAATTTCTAGTTCTTCATCATGCACTGACAAGTTAATATTAACTAAGTTAATTTATATGCAACCACATTTAAATAACCTAATCTTTCTGATTACTATAAAGTAGTGAGTAAAGTAATGATTTTGAGTCACAAATTCCAATCCGTCTTAATTAGATTAGAATTAAACCGTTGTCTCCTCAGGGGAAGATGATGTTGACAGCGTTTCAGGATTTAACTGAGTGTTGTGTCCTTTGAACCTCCTCAGAGTCCAACTAAATGAGACCTCCTTATTTAAACTATAAAATCACATGACAAACTGCAATTTATGCAATATTCAGAACAGCAGTTGTTTGGGGGTTTGTTTCATTCCTTTATATTAACACTGGTAAAATGAGGGCAAGGCACTGACATCCAGTTTTCATGGGAAAACAGATTGTGTGGAGAATTGCTGTAATGACCGACTTTCAGTCTGGTATCTTGATGATAATTTTCTATCTCTGTGGGCCATCTGGGTGTAACTGGACTGATGAAGTGAGGACTTATGGTGAAAAATGCCTTTTGCTTTTGTTGATCATTCTCGTTCCATATGCCAGATGTCCTTTTTCAGTTACAAACTGCCTGTGATTTCTCAGCCTCTTCGGTGATGTAGCCACTGCTTTGTCTGAAAGTTTAGAAAAGATAGAGGCTTTTTTTTGTCATTTATAACTCTTAGGATGAGATGTGCATTCGTGGTTATAAAATGTTTAAAGATTATAGAATTATTGTATCCACAATCAGCCATTGATCATCAAACACAATGAAGAGGCAGACATTTTCGTCTAGATATAGGCACAAAATTTTCCTTTCAAAGAAAGCAGCTCTTGTCAGCTGTTCTTTTTTTTTTATAGATTTTTTAAAAATTCACCTGTCCTTAAATATTAAATCCAGGTATTCTGTGAAGAATATTTAGAATATAACTGCAGTGAGTTACAGCAGGATTCTAAGATACTTTGTATGCAATTCTTTCATAGGCTGTTATGTTTGTGGAGTGGTAAAGAGGACTAGAGATGTTATGCTTGAGCCTATCTGCTCGAGCATGTATCAAGCATGTGACACGAGAGTGTTACAAGCACTGTTTCGAGCACGCCAAAAACAACACTGACCGAGGCCTTGTTGCTCACCGGAGGGTGTCGTGCAGCTCGCGGAAATCTCAGAGACCAGGTTTGTCGATCTCTTAATCATGTAAGGTGCCCTCAAACGCTTAGGGCACCGTGGTCGTGGGTTATTGGGAGGAGATTAAAATAGAAATATTGACACACATATAGCCTCTCAGGTTGGCTTTATTCTGGTTAGCTAGTTAGTTGGTTAACTAATTGAGTCCCAGGGGAACTCCGCTTTTGTCGTGCTTCAGCATACAAGCTGCGCGGGAACTGGTTGGAAACGCGGTCTTGTTTCTAGACAAGTTCTTTTAATGTTTTAAATGTTTCTAACACAGCGTGTCATTTCCAAGCATCTGTGTCAATTCTGCTCAATGTTTCATTCGACTTCATTTTCACCATCCCTAGTGTGGACCCAAAGGCAGGCAGACAGGAGGCAGCAGAAATGCAGAAAAGCTTCTTTAATGTGACCCTTAGTTTAAACCAAACCAACTCAATGCACCTGTCATCTGAACTGAAACCAAATGACTTAAATACAAACAAAACCGACAAGAAAAAAGTGAAAAAAATTATCTAAATCGACACAGGTGAACAAACAAACCAGAAACACAAGGAAAACTACAAAAATAAAGACAGGAAACTAAAGACACAGAACCAAACCCACAATCCCCAGCAGAAGCAGTTTTTCTTTAAAGGGAATGTGTGATGTTTTTAAAATCCTTCCTTTTTAAAATGTAAATCTATAATTTATTGTCTGTATAAAGTAGATCTGCTTGAATTCCTGCTTACTCTCGCTCCACACACCCTTTATAACTGTGTTCTGAGCTGCATCTTCAGAGCAACTCGTTTTGGTGCTGTCTCTTTAAATGTGAATGAGGCATGTTAAGCCCCACCCCCTTCCAGGTCACAGGAAGTTCAACTTTACCCCTTTCCATCATGTTTGTGGCTTGATAGCAACAATATGCTAATCTCCTGACAGATAAACATTTTATTGGTAAGTTTAATATAAATGTCAACATATCAGATTCACAAATTTGATTACCTGGAAGTCCACGACCTTATTTGGCAGACCCACAGCAAATACTGTGATGTAATAGATAAACAAAAGACTAAAGAAATATGACCAAAAAGATTATAAAGATATATGTGCAGCATCAGGAGGGATTAATGTACATTTTCTGCATTCTCTAAACTCTTAAATGTGCACAAAAACACACATTTAAGGGCCAAAAAAGTGGATTTTGCATGATATGTCCCCTTTCAGTCGCATGTAAAGAATTGCTGCAAGATGCTGACATTAGATGTCAGGAAGTGAGCAAAAAATGACTGATGGTCTCTGTCCACTTCAGGGGAACATTTAAGACTCATTATTCCACTATTATCATCTTTGCCAATGACTGTGAGAGCTCCTCCCTCCTGTCAGAAGGCTGTCTGAGATATAATGGGCCTAGGGTGTCCATTAGGAATCCAAAATGACTGCAGAAGCATTTCAGCTACAGTTTGTGAAACACTAGTAGAGAGATGTTCATAGAGACGAAAGTCCTGGGGTGGGGAGGCTCTTTTAGTGCAAGTGAAGGTTTCAGTTAGTAATATTTTAGGTTTAATGATGGTGGTACTGCGGTTATTTTTTGTAGACCCATCCAAATTTCACAACTGAATTGTTTGTGAATTACGAATTGAATTTTCCGATGTTTCCCATGTCTACCATGCTTTTTGTACAGAATGACATGCGTTATCAGATGCAAGTTATGGTCCTGTTCTGCCCAGAAAACTAGGGGTTTATGTACTTTACATTAGAGGGTTTTGTTTTTAAACTCTTGGATTACTTCTCAGGACAGTGAGAAGAGAATGAATGGGGTGTGATGCGGCCTGTGGAAGCCGAGTTAATTTCAGGTCTGCATCCTCTTCACTATGAGGTACTGCGTCCAGTTGTTGGGTCCCCAGTGATGCTGTGGTTCAGAGCCATTAATCAAACTCTAGTGATCATGTCTTTAGATATATAATCAATACAGGTCAATAACGTACCAAAGCAAAATCTAGTTAGAATAGTATTGTGCTTTTAGCTTCCGGTTGGATCCCAGGTTTTGGTTTTCAAAATATTTAGAGGTTTTAGTAAACTGCCTTTTGTCTCTGGTGTTGATTCTTGTTTTGGATACTTGGCAACATATTAAATGATGCTTCTAAGCTTATGCTGCCATGAGACGTGTTGTATTTATTCCAATAAATAAATAATCAAGTGCAACATCTGTAACCCAGAAAAGCAACAAATCCTCTGATTTACTAAACCTAAACTAAGAAGTCCTCATTGGACAATTAATCTGTCATCAAAGCTTTATTCAGATCTGATAAAGTACTGTTGCAAGAAGCAGACTTCATGTTTGAGCTGGATTTCAGGCCAAAATTGCACCACATCAGCAGTGTGACATTTCTAATGTAAAAGTTGTTGAAGGAGAACCAACAGCAACTCTTCAGGAACTCGCTTTTTCCACCTTCAGTGCAGAATGTAATGCATATTTTACTGCAACCAGCTGACACATCTCTATACACAGCAACAGAGTATTCTCCAGGTGTGTATTGCTGTCGTTCACGACTTACTACGATGTAAAGTATTGTTCTTCCGTGCTGTACCAAAGAATATGTACCAAGTCCGCCACCCCCCTCACCCAATCTGTGCCGCATATGTTAGCGTACATATGTCTGTTATCGTCTCTCGCACTCACACACAAACTGTAAAATGTTCCGTGCCCTGAATATCATCTCCCAGACTTTACATCTCTCCCGTAAGCTTTCTTTCCCTCTCATTCCATCTTGTTCTGCTCTTTTTCTTTTTGTCTTTGTTTTACTTTCACTGCAGCTACTACAGTGCATCTTTGTCTTCCTTGGATGTCCTCTTACTTACCTGTTCCTCTTCAGTATGTTATTTAGTTTCCCTCTCCTCTCTGGCTTCATGATTTACAGTGCCTTAATGTAGTCTTGTGCTTGCAGTCAGCAGATGAAATCGTCATTTGTCACATTAATAGTCCTTCCCCTCTGCCATATATTCTCGCACACATGCTCTCACACATACACAACCCCTTTTGCTCCATTCAGAGCATCCTTCCTTTTAGTGCCATGTCCTTTCTCCCTTGTCACCCCTCTTTGGACACCTACTTCCCAAAATTCCTACTGTTTTTCGGATATGATGGTAGATGTACTATCATTCAAGTGCACATGTATTTTTTTTTCTTTTCTCTTATATTTTGTCTAAATGACTCGTACCATTAAATGGAATCTTGCTGTGGCAGTGTTGCTTTCTGCTAAATGTAGGAAACCCCAGAGTCAACTTTATAATTAGGCTATACAGTACTGTGAAATACATTGAGAATGCATTTTATTGATTATTTATACAATATGCTGTTTGTGCATGAATGATAAGAAGCCTGCCATGTGAGAAATGATTTGAATTTTGAAAGCACTGTTTTCTATCGCCTGTCCTGTGTCTAATGGAAAATTGGACAATCCCTGTGGTAGGTGATTATGCAACTCATAGCAGAGCTAGAGCATTAAATTGAATGCAAATAGGGAATTCTTCATATAAACTGTTTTTCAGCTGGATTCCTATCACTTTGGTTTTTGTAGTAATTGTTTTTGTGTTTTCCATTTTATTCCGTTTTTGAAAATACACAAGAAAACACAGCATTTATGCATTCACAGTCTTGGAGAAAGTTTGGGTACAAACAGCTCATTCTCTTGCAAACTCGATGCAACACTTGGTTACTTTTCAAGGCACAAGCTGCCCATTTTTACTGTTAAACTATTGTGTAACTTAATATTCACCTTTATCTGTGTGCAGCTGAAGTCACCCACCATCTGTACCAAAAATGAAAGATATTTTGTAGTGCTAGGGAATCAACACAGTAATCCTTTTATCCAGTTCTATCTTTTTATCTCTTTATTTTGACTCCCATCTGCTCTATGACTATTGTCACCTACCAACTTGGAAAGGTTTAGAAGTCGTGCTTTGGCAGTGTCCTCTCTATTCAAAACTAGTGGTCACTGCATCAGGCTCCAGATTCCTTTCCAAGCAACAGTATGTTACAAGTGGAGAGAAATCATGGGAGAAATTTGGCAACTAGTAGTAGACCTTAAATGCAATTTTCTGCAATTCCTTATTATCCCACTAGATTTTTTATTCTTTAAATTCAACTTGTATCCATTTAGAGCTGTTGGTCTGTCAGTCAGCAGCTTCTTTTGCCATTTATCTGACATCATTCTTTCCAAAAAGAGTCAGGATAACTCATCAATGTACAAATATGTCAACATTAAAAATCTTTTGCATTTCTTAGTTATTCTAATCATATCATTTCCATTTCGTTATAACTTTAATTCAATATATAAATTGTCTTGTGCATTGCAATAAAACAATGATAAATGCAAAAGTTACTGTTGAAGTAGCACTAAATTTATTTATTTTTGTTCATCTAATATAAACCCTATCATAATGTATTTATTTGTATTAAAACAAGGGGACACGTTTGCAGTTTTTGCTATTCATACTGACATTTTACCGGTCTAGCCCACTTGAAATCAGATTGTGCCTTTTGTGGACACTGATCTATAATCTGTTTGACACGCTCGATAAATGTTAAATAATGTTAAAGTGTCAGTTTTATTTGTGCAGTCAGCTTTTAGGGTTAAGGTTTGATATAATACGTGAGTAAATAAGCAGTATGGCAGTCCATGTTTAGCAGCAGTCATTCAGTATTTAACATAATTTAGACAGAACAGCCTTTCATGCAAAATTAGGATTAATGTTGAAGATGAAATTTTCATATTTGAAATATATTTAGCATTTTACATCCTGTTGACACGAGGGAAGAGGATTTAAAAAGCAGTTTGCCTAAATCAAAAATAGAAATAGAAATGTAGAAAACGTAACAACCCGCCGAACATTACAAGCATGTCTGCTGTGCTAATTTGCTTGTTTCCAGATTTTTTTTTATACATCGCCTTACAAGTGGAGGGAGAATGTGAAAATAATGATGGGGTATGTTTAGCTGGGGCTCATATAAGGGTCTGTCAGTCCTCTAATGCTGCACATCCTGCTTAAATATTCCGTCATTCAATTAACAATTATTTTCTCCAAACTCAGGCTGTATGGTTTTGATGTATTTTAGGTCTTAGATACCTCTGCTGAGTTTAAGTAGATGTTACCTTCAGTTTTAAAAAAAAGTTCCTTTTATCTGCTGTCTCGACTTGTGTGTGTACAAGGATTAGAGGTTTCCCCCCCTGCTGGATCTCTTTTACATATTATAATACGGTTTTCGTTTTCAGCCCTGTATCTGTTCTGTGATCTGCTCCCCACCTGCAGAGGCTCAGATTCAGCTCTAAGTAGGACACAAAGAGCAAACTTGAATTTCTATTTTCACCTGGATATGTGTTTGGATATTTTTTAAAAGAAATCTGTATTGTTGAACGAAAATCGTACAGCAAACAGCCATGTTGCTACCTTTGCTCCGTTCTCCTTTAAAACTGACACACATGTAATTTCTTACTTTCCGCCTCCTGTCAGATCTTTTTCTTTTCTTTTTATTCATACATTTTTTCCCCCTCTCTTTTCTGTGCAGCTTGTGAGTTGATGAACCAGGGCATCCTCGCTCTGGTTACGTCTACGGGCTGTGCAGCAGCAAGTGCTCTGCAGTCTCTAACAGATGCCATGCACATCCCCCACCTCTTCATCCAAAGAAATGGAGATGGTGCACCCCGCTCTGCCTGCCAGCTCAACCCCAGCCCAGACGGAGAGAGCTACACGTTGGCTGCCCGTCCACCTGTTCGAATCAATGACGTCCTTCTCACCCTCGTCTCCGAGTTTCACTGGCAGAAGTTCATCATCTTTTATGAGAGCGACTACGGTGAGTTGGGAGAGGTGACCAGTTGATCGCCAGATGTATCTCATAAACATGACATTTGCGTACAGCAGGACCTTCATTTAAATGTAAATGTTTCCGAAGCATCTCCGGGATGTAAGGGAGATCAGGAAGTCTTAGAAATGTTGAGAGGAATACACAAAGTGGGAACTGAGATGAAAGGAGACCTCTCTGCTACACTCACACATACTTTAAATGCAAACCGTGAAAATTTTTTTTACGTTCAGTAAAAATTGGAGGAAAAAAAAGATCTCATTGCTGCACTTATCATTAGCATATTCATTACGAGGAGACATATCTAAGTTTAATTGGCCAGTACTCAGTCTATTCTCAGATCACTGTGGACCAGACCTTTTTTTTTAACTCATTTGTTGCTAGAGGTGGATGAAAGAATTATTGGTAAAGCAAAGAGCAAAAGTAAATATTGCTGCGTTCCATCCTTCAGATTAGTCTTGGCTTCTGCCGTCTAAACCTTTTTACTCTCCTCTTGAGTGTCACAGAGAACAGAGAATGAATCTTCTATTTTTTAAGCCTGGAAACATTTTTGCTACATAATGCTGTCTACTCAAAGCAAGCTTTTACCTGTTTTGGACACCACGATGATCTATGTGAGTGTACTTTATATTATTTGAGGCTACATAGTTAAACATCTGTCCTTGGAAATGCTTCCAACATTACCACCTTTTGTAAAAGAAACTCCATCAGCATTGGATTAGATCAATAAACATCCCACCATGGAAGAGAACCTGTCTGTGGGACGTTGTGACAGCTGTCTTACCGGCTTACTTTCTGACTGGCTGTCTGTCTAACAAGTTGGCTTTCGGTCTGTCTTTCAGATGGGCTAGGTCACCATGTGTCCTACCATCTGTTTTGCTATTTTTTAATAGTTTTTTTTTGTCCTCAGTCTGTTTCTACCTGTCTTGCTAACCATCTTTCGTTTTTTTGTTTCTTATGACGAGCTGTCTCCGAGACCAGCTTTGTGTGAAAATCTGACAACAATGGACTAATTACTTCCTAATAGTTTCTTTTTTGCGCTGTACTGATTGATGGATTTGTGTGCATTTAGCTCCTTTTCAGCCATTGTTGCATAGTTTTTATAGATGTCATTTCTCTGACTTGTATCCGGTTGGTATTTTAGACATTCAGCTCAGCTTAAAAGGCTGTAAACAGATATTTTTAACAATACTGTCGACTTCCTTCAAAATTGAAGGTAAATCCAGGATGTTGCAAAATAAGTTTCTTTTATATGTTGGTTGAACTTGGTACACAAAGAAGACATTTTAAAATGAAAATGTAGCTTTTGACTTTCATTCACAGCTT
>JBAMIG010000017.1:17341865-17352243 GCA_037177335.1 Kiunga ballochi | reverse complement strand
TGAAGCCAAATTATTTATAGACCTGTAGCCTAATTTATAAACCCAAATTTGGATGCACAGTACAAAGTTATTTATTTTATGTAATCATGACCTGTGGAATTAATAATAAAAATGTACACACTTTTTCAGCCAGCATTTATGTTATTTCTTGTCCCAGTATTATCCTGAAGACATGAGGATGTCACATCTACTAACATGAAGGTTAAATTAAAACATGAAATATAAGAGCTAAAAATGCTGAAACCAATGAAGTATGAAATTCTGTTAGCTTTTACTAAATCTTTATATGCATGTATACATTTACCACAACAGCTGTCATATTTCTAATTTACAGATATGATTGTTTCATCTCTAATTGGCTTATTGTGCATTGAGAGACATGTTCCATTCACCTGTAATTTTTCTCTTATATGTACTTATTTTAGCTGCACTCCCATTGAGTAATGCATTGTAGTGCATTTTGTAATTTCATCTTGTGCTTCATACAAAATAAAAGATCAAAGTAAATACTTTGATACTCTGGTACTGGTAATATACCCAAAACTTTATATAACAAACCATCAACCGGAGCGGGAAACCTGGAGGATCAATTTAATGCAAACCTCCTGTTTATTGAGTAAATTAAACGGATACATCTGTAAGCAAGTATCCCATTTTCAAGTGAAGTTTTATTGTTTTCATTTGCATTTATTTATTCAATGACATGAAGCATGAAGCACAATAATTAAATTTTGGTATATTATCTACTTAATGCAGCAGCAGATTATCTGATTTTTCTCAGTATAAAGTAAATATTATTTATAAAAAACAGTGTTAAAACCTACAGACAATAATTTCACCAAAGTCAAATAAAATCAGATTTCACCATCCCCTTGCTTGAATCATATAATACTGTCATTTTTGCCAGATTGTATCTCTTTTTCCTTGGCTGTAAACAGATTTGCTTGACTGAGTCGAACCAACGTATCCTGACTTTGTGTCTAATTGTATAAATGATAAAAATGACTTGAACAACTTCCTGAAAAAAAATCTTGTTTCCATTTTTCTGTCTTGTTTTTCATGTGTAGGTGTGCAGTTTTTTTTCCCCCGTCATGTCTCAGCAAGGTGAACAGATTGTTAGACCGTACCATAAAGACACACGTCATGTATAAATCAGAGGCATTATTGCGGCGCTGACACCATCTTCCCACGGAAATTGGGCATGAACTTTACACGACAGGTTTGGATTTTATATGGACTGATTTGTTGTTACCATGTAAGCGGTGGATTAGTTTGTATGAGATGTTTGAGAAAATGAGAGGAGGCATCAAGCCTCACATTGTTGAAGAAATACATGATTACGAAACGATTACTTCCAAATGAATAAAATAATCTTTTAAATGACTCGAAGCCTTTACGTTCAAATGGTGTGAGGAAGACTAAGCTTCAGATTGGACGTGCACGAGGTCAGATATAACTGGCATATTTGACCTGGGGCATGGTGGGGGTGGAGTGGGGTGATGAAGCATGTTAGAAAAGCGGATTCATTTCAGTCTCTACCAATGCATCAGCTGCAAAAAGCACATTATGTAAACAATTTCAAAAGCTTCACCTCTTCTGTTTTCATGTGTCACTGTGAATTTTCAACACATAATTTAATTTTCTTTCGTGGGAAAGAAAGTTCCATTATTCTTTCAGAAGCAACATAAATCATTTTACTCTTATGCTACTCTTTTTTTTTCTGCCACATAAAGCAGAATGACATTGGTTTATGACTGTGAAACATCATTTTGTAATTTTCCCTTTTTTGCCTTCAAGCAAATGGAGGACAGAATTATTTGATAATCCCCCTGACAACTCCTTGATGACCAAAAGAAACAGACAGTTCTGTCCTATTTCTTGCTCTTTATTGTACATTTTAAAGTCACCTCTGTTTTGTATTCTCTGCAGGAAGTTACTTTTCACTGACATTGTTTAGCTTCCCTCAGACAGTCGTCGTTTAAGCTGGGATATCTGACATTTCTTAAAGGCAGTCTGTTACTTAAGCCATATATTTGAAAAGGACAAAAAAGGATTGTGTTGCTGCCAAGGAAACAAAGCTCATCCATGAAACTGAAAAACAACCTTTTGCTCCTTTTTATTATGAAAACCATGCAGGCATATTGATCAGATTTATCTGTTTATTTATTTATCACTAAAACTATCATAATTGTATTTCTGATGTGGTTTATAATCCTGAAGCAGCTCATAGTTATGGAATAAGACACTGGTTACTTTCACATTTACCAGTTTGAAGTTGAAGTACTTTATATACAAACACAAACACCATTGTTTATACCAATTATAACCTTTTATTAGGGAACAACTATGTTATTACCATCAGCAAACTGGCTGCATTTGCCCCGTTTCCAACCTTAGTTTATCCAGATCAGCTGTTGAAAGTTGCTTATAGAATTTCCAGGACGTCTCAGCTCGAAGCTGTCCAACATGGACCTTCTCCTTTAAGAGGGTTCCCTCCTCTGAGAAGAGTTTAAGATACTCTACAGAGTTGTTTTGTCAACCATGTTGGTGAAATGATCTTATTACATAATAATGAGATGGTTTCGGGCTAAACATGGCCCTTTGATGACTAAAACATGAGGAGGCGTGTGTGAGTTTTTGTGGACGGCATCAGACTGTTGTTGGGTGGTCTCTTAAACATTCAAAATGCGGGACATTTTAGTTTGTGTAAAACTTGAGAAAAGTTATATGCATCACATCTTAGCTGAAGTTTTGAGTAACTATTTGAACTGAACTACATTTGGTGGAAATTCAGTAAAAATGTAACCTCCAAGAGTGGTTTGGCTCCACTTTTTCAATTATTGCATTTCATGTCTTTTTTTTCTTTTTTTTCCAGTTGAGTCTTAAGATTGATCTGAAAACAATCCTCATATGACAAGAAATGGATTTTGGCTGACTGTCTGAACTAATCTTTAATGACTTAATGAATTGCAGAGGTGTCAACACAAGGCCACAGCGCTCCCTCTCATTTTGTGACACATCTCTGCAACTGCTGTGCGAGTTGCTCCAGAATTGACTTGGTAATGGTTCCCACAGGAACTATGCCAAAGAGAAGGATCACTCCCTGACTAATCAGCGGCACCATTTGAACCAGTGATAGTACAAATGAATGAAATTGATTCTCATTACAAAGTAGTGTTGCACTGGAAAACCTGTGTTTTAGTTTGATGTGACATGCATGCACCACCTCTGTAAATGGTAGCGCACACAAATCCACATGATTCAGGGGGAAATATCTCATCTTCTTACCAAGTTCTCCTGAAATGTTTGGATCTTAGTGTTTTCCACAAGATACTGAAAATGTCTAGAAAACCTCTTTAGTAGGAACTAAAATGTTTAGCATGCTCCCATTAATATCATTATCTATATGTTTATTTTTGAGACTGTAGGTTTAATGCAAGGCAAGTATTTATGTATAGCACATTTAATGCACAGGAAGTGCTTTACATAAAAACTTTTAAAGCATATAATGGGCTGCGGGAAGCATTAAAACTAACTTGAAGAAAAACATCAAAGAAATAAATAAAAATGAATTAAATACATGAGACAATTAAAGAAAAATACCAGTTTAAAATAAATCTCGAAGAGTTTCAGCAGACCTGCATTTTCTAGGAGCTTGTTCAGCAACGCTGCCTCCGTTTAGCTCTGACTTACGGGGAAAAAGTAGACTTTCTTCTGTTGTTCTGAAGGATCTGGTTGGTTCATAACAAACCAGAACATCTTGAATGCATTTCGGTCCAAAACCATTCAGTGCAGGGTTTTAAAGTTAATGGTTACTTAGTGGTACTGGAGAATTTAATCAAATTGCATGTGTCTAGCTTTTGACAATCTTACTGGGTTCTTGTTCAATTGAATTCTTCCCAGACTCTTAGTGTCTTTACTAACCTTATCACAGCAAATGGCCAGTCTGGACTTGTCTTTAACAACACTGTAGTCTGTGCAATCGATGTTGTATTATTGTGTTCCAATCCTGTTCATGCATTGTTCATGGTCTCTGCCATTGAAAGAGAACATAATCTGTTTTTCTTCATGTAATGTTTGTTTTCTGCAAAGTGCTGTTTATTTATCCTGCTAAACACACAAGATATTCATGCCTAGATCCAAACACTAACTAGAATAAACATCTTCATGTAAAGGCTGCAGATCCGTTTTTTCCCCAAAAAACACAGCTTTTTGGCTCCTCTTAACTTTGCATTTTTTCCACATTTTTTAAAAATTTAAATCTAAAAAATAAGTTTAGTTTTTATTTTTATTTATAACAAACTGAAAAATGCAAAACTACATTGAGAGGGAAACAAAAGCAAAATTATTGGCAAATTTTTATTCAATGTAAAACAAATCTTCTGGGATTACAAAAGATTTTTTAAACAATTTAAAATGATTATTGAAAGCCTTCTATCAATCCTATGAAAGTGCAGGGCTTCATGGCTAAAGATCAGATGGAAAACATCTGTTTAAACAGCAGCATCAAAAAGTGAAGTAAATATTTCCATGACATTTTAATGGTTTAGCTGTAATGTCAGAAATAAAATTATTTAGACAGAATAAATACCAGCAGAGATTTTTTAGGATGCAGTTTATCAGTTTGTTAACAGGCCATAAAATAAACCCCAGAAGGAAAAGAACCGCCTTAAACATAGTAAAGGTTTTGTCACATGAGTGCTCCGCTGCGTCTGGTACTCGAGGTAATACCTGTATCGAAGGAAAGACGAAATCAGAAGATTACTGGGGCATTTTGAAATGCCTTACCCTGTGTGAGATGAAGGTCTTGGGTGTCTCGCTGGAAAAATGACCCAAAGCACTCATCCAACAGCAAAAGAAAAAAGGAAAAGGTTAAAAAAAAAAAGCTGGCTTTAAACTGACCGCCAATGAGCTCCGATCCAAATCCTGCTGAAAACCTAAATCTGCTTTTGCAGAAATACATATCAATGGATTAGATGCAGAAATGACACGCGGGTGACTTTAAAAAGTTTCCAGAAACCTGTGCGGACTGCAGCCCTGCAGGGTTTTAGCTTATCCCTGCCTTAACACACCTGACCCAAATTAAATGCATCCAACAGCCAATAAAGTTCTGCACGACTCATTAATTTGAATCAGGTGTGTTGTTACAGGAATATGTTGAAAACCTGCAGGGTTGCGGCTCTTTTGGGACAAACTTGTTTAGGCCTGATTTGAGCCTTCATTGTTCACAAAGGTTTGGTGTAAAAATAGCTGGAGGTTTTACTATATTCCACTGTTAAAGCCTGTTATGTAGGAATAACCTTGGACAAATCTGCAAAAAAGTAAGATTTTCTTAATATTCTTTCAATATTTTGGATACTTATTTGAAAATTTTGTTTAAATCTTTTTTATTTCTAAACAGTTTCTAAATAGTTCTTTAAATCAGAATGAAAATTGCAAAAAGTCTAAATGAATACACGTGGACGTGCTAGTTGCAGCACTGATCCATTGCAATTCAGATTTTTTTATTTTGTCTTCTCTCTCTCTCGCTTTTTTTTTTTTTTTTTCCTGTCTTGGGTTGTGTTTTAGAAGGTTTGTTGTATTGATCCCTGAAAAACATTTTTCAGATTTGCATGGCTGTTACATTTTCTGTAAAGCAGAGAATGTGCATTTCTACTTCTATAATGAAACATATAAGCTTTTAACAAGTATGTTATAAGAAACTTGCTTCAAATAAGGATTCTGATGAACAAATTTACATTAATGCACGTAAAACATATCTGTAGAAGAAATTATATTGTTCTTTTATTTCCATAAAATATTAACTTTGTATTAAATTTTTAACACACTGACTTGGAGCAATAAATCTTTAGTAGGAAATTAGTTTCAAATAGAAGCTAATTTCTTTCTACTCTTTTTTGCTCTAAATGATTTTGTGGGTGAGTCACCGCTCTGTGTCTGCTAGATTTTAACCTTATATAAAATCTGTTATGCATATAATTAACCTGTTATTGTGGCAAGAATAACAGTGATTATTTAATCAAACTCATCTTTCTTTTGAATAAACACGGATTGGTGGAAGCCGTTTCTCTGGTTTTTCCATTCAGATTGCAGCGCAGCCTGTCAGCTCAGTAAAAACTTGTGAGCCCTTTGATCACGATATGCTCATCTCAGCTTTGCATCAGTGCAAAAGGGAGGCTGCTTTCATTTTCCCACGAATAACAAGGAGGATGAAAAGGGATGTTGGATGCTCTTCTTGGGATATTCTCTCCAATTTGAACTTTTCTCTTCTCTGCTTTTAAGCAGATGCATCATAATGTGAAAAGGACAGCAGACAGACTGATCTCAAAAACTCTCAGTTGGCAGTGAGCGAGCAAAGGACGATGCGAGAGTGGTTAAGTTTTGATAACTAAAACTTTCAGAGGCAGTGTTCAGAGATGACGCTTGGGTAAACATGTCCAGAAATCAGACCTTTAATTCCCCGGTAATCCTCTTTTCTGCAGCCCTGTCGATGGCTGACACGGCTGGCCGTGGACAAGCCTGCCAGGAGTTTGGAACACCGACTTTGAAGTCTGATGTTTTCCATTGGAGTCCTGGAGCAGTTATTGCATGGAGCTTTCACATGGCTCTTCATGGGATTAAACCAACAAAAAATAAACTTGTTTGTTATAAAAATAAATCTTATTTGTACTACAAGTAGTCTTTAAACGTTAATGTCAGTGTGATAAAACTGTTTTTCAGCAGTACTTTTATAAGTGTTAGACTGGACACAACGTGGTCCTAGCTCTTTGATCCGCAGACATCTTTGTGTAAATCCATCCATGGTGGTTAAATAGAAAACTACACAACTCCATATACATAATCAAGTAGGAGTTGTGATAGTCTTGTGTGTTGATATGCTTTGGTTTTATAGAAAGTTTGCCTTTTTCTACCCTGGAGTTTTTATGTTGTGCTTGTGGGTTTTCTTCCACTTTCTGTTTATGATTCAATCGGCTCCGTCTAGCAGCAGATCAAGGGAAGAAAGGGCAGACCACAAATTCTAGATCTCTTTAAATATCAGAGAAGCTTTCACAGCACATTTTCCATAACTAACCTAACAGAGAAATACAGGTTCTAAGGATAACACTGCATTTGACTCTAAAAACTCAGTACATGTAATCACAGAAGGGCAGTGACTGAGCTGAAGTAAGAAGGCAAACGCATCCCTTAAATACTGTCTTTCTGATTTTGCAGAGGCTTTCACATAATATAATATATATATATATATTATGTAAAGATATAATTAGATGAAGAGGTTGATTCTGTGAAACTGTTCATGTTAATTTGTGGACAATGCCAATGTGAAACCTTAGGTAAATAATAGTTAGTTTGTGTGTGTTATATATATATATATCTGGTGTACACCCTTTTGAATGTCCTAAATTGAATCGTTCGGGTCCCGTTGTGACACAAAAAAGAAAGAAATCATGTACCTTGAAAATTGTGTTTGTGTTTTAACAAAGGACAGATTCCCCACAGGTACAGCTTTTTGCCCATTGTATTCTAAATACACCACCAGGGGTTACTATTCCAATTTAGAGGCAGAAGGACATTGTGTGTTTGCAGGAGAGGGTGTACTTAAAAGAAGTTTCCCTTGGAGTTTGGGGTCGCTTCAGAATGATAAATGATTTAATTTAATATTTTGTTCTGCCTTTGAACATTTTTATTCTGAGGGCAGTCCGGCAGCTACTGTAACTATTTGTTATTTGAAGAGATAAACTGCAATATACGAATCTGGGAACTAACAGAGCTTTTTTTTTTTTCTTCAAATGATACTCAGTCAGACTGCTCCTTTAGATTGCTCTTTGTGTTAACAATTTAACCAGAGAAGTGTATTAATGCATTGTTTCTCTGCTTAGACAGGTTAGATTGCTGACACGCTCAGGCCTTAGTCAGCAAAAATGACGAAGTGTAGTTTCTTTTGCTATTTGAACTCGGGTTGCATTCATTGATTCTTAGTGTGTGAATTTATGTGTGTGTGTGTGTGTGTGTGTGTGTGAATTTGTGCAACTACAAATGAGCTAGTTTTTTTCTGTGACTGTATCTTGTCTGTTTTCAGTGCTTGTTTCTAAAGCATTGAGGCACTGGATGAGTCATCAGACCTGTAGAGAACAACAGGGGGGAAACACACACATACACCCACATGTCCAATATGGACACAGAGAGGTCTGGCCCAAGTGGTTTTTCCAAGCACTCGTTAACAATGCAGCATGACTTGGCACATGCTGAGCAGCTGCTCCCCTGTGACCGCTGGGACTGCTGTGCTTATCGTGAGCCCTCTGTTGCATTTCAGCTTTGATTTGTGTTTGCTATGCAGCCCTTTTTTTTTAAAGCGGTTTCCTGCATAGCAAACATAGACACACGCACAAAGTGCTCAGGGGACAACACCACCTGCCTGCAGGTTCATATTCTGTAAACCCCAGGAAACACAAAGGCAGAAGTGCTTGTCATAGTTTTGTCACGCTTTAGATCAGAAGTGGAGAATAAAATCTGCCTTGAAGCGATTGGAACAAAGCCTGAAAATATAGCATGCATGTGCAGGTGTTGAGAACACAGCTTGTTTACCAACTATTGTAATTTAATGCTCCAGGCCAAAAGCAGCATTTGCCTGAAGAGTTCTTCTGTTTTTATGTTTGTGTTTACGTCTCTGCTCCTGTCACATCTCACGCCTTCTTTTCACCTTCATCAGATATCCGGGGTTTGCAGACCTTCATGGACCAGGCGTCTCGGCTCGGTCTGGATGTTTCCTTGCAGAGGGTGGACCGCAATGTCAGCCGAGTATTTACTGACCTCTTTAACACAATGCGCACTGAGGAGCTCAACCGGTACCGGGATACTTTACGTCGGGCTGTTCTTCTCATGAGCCCTCGGGGTGCACAAGTTTTTATCCACCAGGTAAGTTCAATTGATGAGCCTTTGACAGGAAGTCAGAGAGCAATGCAAGCATTGTGACCCATGAACAGGAACACATTTTCTGGAACCCATGAGCGTAGCAAAGTAATTGAGCAATGGAAATAAACAATCTTCTTTGGGGGCATTTTCTGCTACTATTGATCCAATAAATGTATCTGCACCAGCTTTAAACTGTAAGAAACAGCAGAGGTGGGATTGACATGAACTTTGATTTAGTTTGAAACAAAATAATTGTCTGCATGAAATGAGATTTGGTTAATACATTAGTTTTTATACACTAAATCCTTTCTACTAGTAAAGGGAACAGTATCTTGTTTTTTGGTGTTTATTAAGATTTCTCTAAAGAAAAGTTGATAGAAAACAAAGACACAAAATCTGTCTGAGCTCCTACTGAATTATTCTGTTGCAAATTGGTAGCTATTACTGATTCCTGATACTCCATATTTACAAGGCAGCTGGAATAAAAAGGAGCTTGTAGAAAGCATTCAGGTCTTCAATTGCAAAATTTTTATACAAGTAAAATATAAGTTTATTAACTGCCTTTTCTTTAAAGGTTTAGATCACATTATTTGTTACGATTCGTTGTCTGTTAGTGCATAATTTCCTTGTATACAAATTACTTTGATGCCTACAGTAGAACTTAGTTAATAAGCTATACTTTAGCTTCTTAATTCACTCATTTTTATACAAGCAACTATTTTTAAAAAGCAACTAGCAACAAATCCAGTGAGTTTAGTGGGGTTGGAGACTTTCAAGGACTGATGGGAAAGCATGTATTGTTAACTCTGCCGGTCCTGCCCCATCCAAAAGACATTCAGCATCCAGCTTCAAGCTGGATTAAGAGCTGGAGATGATTACGACTGATTATTTAGCAGAGGTGTCAGTGGCTGATCCCACCAATGCTTATTTTAATGCCTTTTAACGAAGAGTGAAAAAAAGCATTTAAAAGGTAAAAAAGTCATATAACATGTTAAGGTAAAATACTGGATCTATTAGTTACGAGTACCTTTGAAATAACCAGGAAACCTTCAACTTCAAATTGGTTCAGTTTTGACCAGGTATATTTTCCATTTCTTTTTCTACATTTTTAAAAAGAAATGGAATTTAAATTAATTTTTGCAAACCTGAACTTTGAGTCAAGTATCATGGTACTCTGATGCGTCTCAGTAGGGGTGCTTTAGTTGTTCCTGCAAAACTGCAGCAATGCTACATTTATTTCTGTGCCTTACTGCTTTAGTTTTGAAGCAGTTATCTGCTAAATTTTATTGAAATTTAAAAAGGAAATGTTCTTTTGGGGCAGCAAATACTGTTATACAATTACAATTAGATTATTCAGGATAATCTTTGACTCTTTATTTTATATATACATATATACATATATACATATATATATATATATATATATATATATATATATATAGTCCTGTTTTCTCCTCCCTAAAGACTG
>JBAMIG010000017.1:17280441-17329349 GCA_037177335.1 Kiunga ballochi | reverse complement strand
ATAGATAGATAGATAGATAGATAGATAGATAGATAGATAGATAGATAGATAGATAGATAGATAGAACAAAAAACATGTCTTCCAGTAGTTATCTTTTGTTGTTTTCCCTTTCTCAACTTTGTGAAATTGTTGTGCAACTCATTGTTAAAGTGAAACAGTGGAAACACCATTAGTATCTGTACATGTTAATAATTTTATCACTCTGTTTATTTGTCTCCCTGTAGCATAATATGCAGTGCAATTATACCAAAACCTTGCAATATTGTTGAAAACCTCTGTCTCTGTGAAAATGTTGCTTTCGGCCCAAGATTATTGCCCAATTCCCAAGTGAAAGTCTCAAAATACAGTACAAGTTATAAGGGTAATTGCAAAGCCAACCATTTGGAAAACAAATAGTGCATTGGTGTCCAGAATCAACTCATTACAGATTAAAAGCTCTGAAGAAAGTTGCATAAATAGTTTAGGTGTCTTTAGACCACATTTCTAACCTATTTTATTTACTTACTTTTCCCTTCTTTGCTTCGGCATTAATATAAAAATCAGTGTCCAACATGTGCACATGCATATTCATACGTTCCTTTGAAGACTCATTTGCAAGTCTGTCTTAACACCCACACTTGAAAGTATGGCCACATCACACTTATGTGCAAATAATAAATGTGAAAATATCAAGGTTATATTATTTACTTTTACCATACCAGAATTACTGTGTTAATCTTCAGCTTTGGTTTGAAAGAATGAAAGAACTGATGAAAGAATTGACCATAACTTACTGTTTAGTTTTTATCATGTCACAAGCAAATCGTCTCACAGAAGATAGGCTCCTAAAATCTGCTTCCATTGTGCTTTGACAGATTCCTGTTTAAAATCAGAGTTTCCACCTTATAACGCATTTGTGGGTGTGCATCAAGCAGCAAATTATCATACTTTTCTGGATGTTTTTAATGCAAGAGCAAGGAATTCCACAAAATACCAAGTAATCTGTGGTATTTTGTAAGTAAAAAGCATTTTACACAGTGGCTGTTATTAATATCAGAGTTCACCATAAGGAAGAACAGTGAACAATGTTGTGCAGGGCTGCAAGTGCAAAGCTGTTGCTCTACAGAAAAAAGGCTTTTTTGTAGATCAATAAGAAGAACTCCCTTTTAGGAGGTGTTATCTTTAGAGACTGGTGGAAAAAGTAGTACACAGTTTGGGTCAAACCTGCCAAAGTTACCCACCTTTTGTTTACCTGCATCTTTGTTCTTATCACAGTATTGC
Organism: Kiunga ballochi; assembly: GCA_037177335.1. NCBI lineage: Eukaryota > Metazoa > Chordata > Actinopteri > Atheriniformes > Pseudomugilidae > Kiunga > Kiunga ballochi. The sequence goes on along the minus strand of JBAMIG010000017.1, from coordinate 17,328,089 downwards.
AGCTTTCCTGGGAGTGTCCAACATCAGACATGTCCAGAAACGCATGAAAAGTTGTTGGACATCAATACCACAATCAGACTATCAGTAAATGTTCATCTCTGTCTTATTTAGCCTGCTTGCTCAAAAAGACAAAAACAGCATTTTTCTTTCTTTATGGTTCAAGTCTTTAAGTAAGAGATCCTTCTAGTTTGCTGTTGGGTGTAGTAAAAGTTTACTTTACTGCTCTCTGACATTAACCGTTTTTAGTTTAGTGTTAAATGTGTGAGAATTACTGCTTTGTGCATCCTTGTAAAATATACTCTTCAGATCTAGTTTGAGTTAAAACACAGATTTTTGAGTAACCTATAATTATTGATACTCACAATGTAAAACCAAGCGGAAAAAAATGGAATCCACTAGGAGCTCACAAACATTGAGCACTCAGAGTTAAAATGGCAAACGTTCAAAAAACAGTTTGAGGTTTATTTGGTCAAGTGGACATTCGGGACAACTTTGAGGTAGTGAATTTATTTTAACATCTTGTTATTTTATCTTGAAATTCAGCATAATTATATACAAGTACTTTTGATCGACAGGTTTCCAGTATTTAATAAAAAATGTGTTTCGCAGCACAAATGTGGTTTTTAGTCAGCTAACGGTACACTTTAGTTTCAGACCGCCTACCTCCTTTAGCAAGTTAGCTCCATTTAGATCAGATTTAGCTCAATTGTCTCTTAGCTAAAGGCCACTTAGATGACAATCATCACCCCCCCCCCCCCTCCCCCGCCCACACACACACACACACACACACACACACACACACAGTCCCCTATTAACTCTACCTTTTTGCCCATTTTTGTATTTTTTGGGGATGACAACACGTGTGACTCTGCCAACATGACTACAGTGGAACCTTCCCACTGAGCTTCACTTCACTTCTTTGGAAACCTATAGGCTTATAAGTGTGATGTCAAGGAGGTGCCATCTTTTTATATTGGTAAAATTATGAAGACTACTACAAACAGAAATAATAAACTGGTAAAAATATCTTGAATTTCAACAGGTTCTGTATGGCACAATACATTCTATGTTTGTTTTAGGAGATGCAAAAATCAGGTGATCAAATACTGGTAACTGCACAAATAGTGAAAAGTCAGACACTCTGAAGGACAGCTGTAGCCATAATCATGGTTATCCTGTAGACTCTCCCAATCATTCAATGCGGCCATTATTTCTGCAACAGGTCATCAGCACTTCGCTGCAGAAAGCAGTTGTTCTGGGAAAAGCATTGCCCACGAGCCTGTGGGAGTTAGGGTTGTGAGTGGTTCTGCATTTGCATTAGCAGATTTACTTTGCTTTGGTTACTTTGCACAAAATCCTAAACAGATTTTGGTGTAAAACTGCAAGCCCATGGAGGACGCTTTTGAGGCTTGCTCTGAATATGTTAATGAACAAAGCAGATTTCACACTCTGGCATGATTTCTACTAAAATGCAATATGACAACACTTGTATACTTTTTCTTTGATAAAAGTTTATACTGTCTTCCTTTGTTTTTGTTCAAAAAGAACCTTATTAAACAGTGAACTTGTGTAGTTAGTTCCAAGCACTGTTTACTTGAAATGTTCAGCCTTAATTCGAATGTCCTGTTAAATTTAAATGTGAGCAACGTTAGAAATGTAGTCCCTTTTTTACTCATTTGCTTTTCTAAACTAACTTTCTCTTATAAAGAATAAATGTGGCAAAGCCTTCTTTCCTTTGCTCTCTTTCTGCTCTGTTGCATATCTCATGAAAAACATTTTTGCATAGAAGCAGATGCACAAATAAGCAAACAAGTAAGCAGACTAGTCCTCATGGATAAAGAAAGCTGAGCCCACAGACTTGACAGAAGCAGATGTTGGCTGTCTCTTAACCTTCATAATTTGGACATCCCAAAATAACAAAAGAATGTAATCATAGTTACAACAAAGAAGGAGGTGGGAAAGTAGTTACTATGCAGAAGTTAGAGTGACGAGGTGACATTTTCAATAAAGGTTGTCTTGCCCTTTCTACTTTGCAGAGGAATTTCCACATACTTGCTCAAAAGCATTGAAGTATGACATTTTCCCTATTTTTTCTCAGCCAGTTATGATGTCTTTGCTTCTTTTTCTCTTCTTTTTTTCTTCTTTCCCCTTAATTCTTTAGGTAGTGCAGTCAGTAAAACTAGTAGTAGACAACGTTCCACATACTTGCTCATAAAAGCTTCTGTTTTTTGAGCATCTGTCTTCAAAAAATGTATTTTCTAAATTTTATGTATTTGATGTCTCAGTTGTTATTTGATTTAAAGCTTTAACTAGATGACGATGGTATAATGATGAATAAAAATGGAAAAAAAAATGTTTAAGTACTGTAGAAATGAAAAGCTGCTTTCTCTTTATTGTGAGCATTATGGGTAATCATTCAGCTTTTTACCCACTTAACGCGGACAAGTAGAGATAACTGTCATATTGTCACATTAAAGTATTTCAATAAAACATCTCAAGTGACTTTTAGTATCTCTGTGAGCTTAAACAGTATGAACCCAAATGTGCACAGAATCCCAAAGTGCAATAAATTATTGCAAAATGCATTAAGGGGGATAAAGTGATGCATCATCTGCGTATTAAACAGAATGTGGCTAAACATTAAAAGATGTTGTGGATAGATATTAATCACAATTTATGCTCTTAATATGCCTCCCAGCTTAGAGAGAGCCAGTGAAGCATGTAGCGAAGCCTGATGAGTTGTCTAGAAGGGGAAGGGGAAGGGTTATAGTACTAAGACTTCAGGGTGTGTGGCAGCAGGGTAGATGGATGAAGAGGAGAAAGTCTGCTGTCCAGGATGCCCTGTAGAATCTCCTCCAGATCCTTCTTTCAAACAAGCCTTTTCAGCCTTCTATTCAAAAGGCAGTAATTGCATCATTTTTCAAGCCCCTTGCCTCTGTCTGACTGTGAAGTTGGCCCCATTAATCAAACTAATGGAGAAGTAAGTGATTTCAAAATATAGGCTTTGATCATGCACCCCCTATCCTTTCCCAGAACTCCACCCTCTTCTCAGCTTTGGGAACCCCTCCACACCCACCTTCCTATATCTTTCTTTTATAACAGCCATCCATCTACACTGCTCTACATACTGTAAGAAAAGAGCTATGTGAGTGGGCAATTTATTTTAAATGTTTTTGCACTTAGAAGCTTCTGGTTATTTGTTTATTGTTAAAGGGATTCCCATTAACTGTCTCCAAAGCGGGACGAGCTAGTCCTCCTGGTACTGTATAATTTTTCAGAGCTTTGCTTTGGTATCCTGCTATAGCAATAGATAAAACTGCATTTATATGGTTGTAGAAAATGGGGACTTGAAAACCATTGTGGCCTTTTAACAGGCACTATGTCCCAACGAGTCACAGTTCAGACACATTTATTGATCCTGATGAGTCAGATTAAATTAAAGTGCACCCCAGGTGTATTGAAAAATTCGTGCCAGCTATAAAGAAGCAATAACCATTACTCGAAGCTATTTGCAGAATACACTGTCAAATTAGACTCTTGCCCACCAAAGGTAAAACACACAGCTCAGAGAAGCTCCTCTTTTAGGGGGGACAGCTAAGTGGGAATAAATGCTGTGGTAGCAATGTATGGAGCAAGCATAAAAGTTCACCCATTCCTGTAAAATATTTAGTTGATTTAAATGTAAACGGCAATTTTGTTTCTTCTTTTGATGGCGGGAGCAAGTAAAGGAAGACAGCAGGGTGTGGTCGGAGATAACTGGCAAAAAGGTTTTGGCCTTTTTTCACTAGAATTTTAGAAACTTTGATTTTATTAAAGGTAAATTGGGATACAGTCTCCACACCTCACCCTAATGCAAAAGCCTACTGTGATATTTATCTGAGGAAAAACGAGAACATGTAAACATAAAAGAAACTGGTATAATCTGAGAAATATATGAAAATGTTTTTTTTGTGTGTGTAAGTAAGCTTGAGACAATTTCAAAAAGATTTTTTTAATTAGATCTTTTCAGTCTAGCATTTGATGATTCTCTAGCTTTTTTAGAATAAGAGTTGGCACCCTCATATATTTTTAATCAGGAAAACTGAATCAGATCAGTAGAGCTAAAGAGTCCTTGGCAAGCCATCATGTCTTTGTTTATATTGCTACTGTCAGAATTTGTTCAAACCTAACAGTCTTTAGAAGTCAATATTTGGTATGACGATGTTTTATAACAGCTTGATACAAGCAGGAATGAGGAGGAAAAGTTTCCTTATATGTATGTTTTCAGTATCGTCAAGGTCTGGGCTCTGGTGGGGACTCATCTCTCCATAACACTTGTTGCCTTGGATTTCGAGCATTTGTGTCATACCTCAAATATTTCTTCCTATCTCTCTTCCTTAAGGACTTTTTGACAGCCATACAAATTTTATAAATTTATAAATTTTATACACACACACCATATGTATATGTATATACAGTATATATATATATATATATATATATATATATATATATACTGTATGTATATACATACATACACATTCTCCACAGGAGCTTTATATAAACACACACTCTGCACTGGAGCTATCAAACTGGTAGCTTTTCCAGGCTTCATACACTACATCCAAACGCATTCATGACGATCTCTGGAGATTTTAACAACACTCTCTTTCTCTGCTACTCTACCAACGTTTCAATAGTTTTTCAGCTGCTCCACCAGAGAAAAAACATCACCTCCAAGCCTCACAAGCCCATCGTACAGCAACAACCTGTCATTAGAAAGACTTAAAACCTGGTCTAATGAAGCTGAGGATGCTCGGAGAGGATGCTATATTTTATATATATGAACACACACAATGCTACAATATGCCAAACATAGCAGCCAATCTCCACCAATAGGGCCTCTGACCACCAGCAAAACATTCATACTTGCTTTTTTTTATTGATAACTATAAACTTTGACTCCTTGCAGGCAACATATGCAGGCATAAGTGGCAGCTTAAGGCTTTTGCGTGTGGTTCTTCATATATGTTAATTACATCTTGCCACCATGTTAGTAGATGGAGTTGAAGCGTTGTCATCATAAGCATCACCATGTCCTTTTTTCAGCTTTCTTTGCTTTTGCTGCTGTTTGGAATCATTAAGTCAGAAGCTAAACTTTCACACTCCCACTCATCTTAGTATTATCTTTATTTTCATGATGCTGTGAGAGGACATGTCTTATACTGTTTGAAAATAAATAGGAAAAGACTGACATTCACCTTTAGCCCAGTTAACTGTCCACAGTGACTTCCCATGCACCTTTTGTTTCTTGTTTTTGTCCCATCGTCCAATTTATCTTGCTAAATATTTGCTTGATCAGACAAAGTTGGTTGGATGGTAGCAGTCTACTTACCTTGACTTCTAATTCTCCACAGCATAAAAAAGCCCAAAGTTAAAAAAAAAATAAATAAAGAAATCGCATTGATTCAGAGCCACTGGGCACATTGTTGTGATTTATAAAAGACTTCTCTATGGTTATATATATATTTTTAGTGAGACAGCACCAGCACAATGTGCTGTACCTAATGGGCCTGTTTGTCACTTGTTATGGCCTTTGTTCCTGTATTGTCATCCTTTCTTTGTAGTCTCAGTCTGCGTTCTCTGGCTTTTCACATCAAACTAACCCTTTTTACAGCCCTGAAGATTAGAGACTCTGGGAGCTCACACTTTTGTATAGGAAGAAACACTGCTGTAAGTCAAACATTTCAAACCAAAGATTTTTTTCTATTGTTTAGTTGAACAGTTCTTTTTTTTTTATTCCTTGTTATGTAAAAATGTGTTGTAAAAAGCAAAGACCACTAACCACTGAACACTTTAAACTGAATCTCATCTTCAGCCACTGATGAAAGTGGTAAACTCAGAAAACACTCAGCTTAAGTCAAGATGGTCGGACCTATAACTTTTCACACACCAATAGGAGTTAAATATATCATTATTCAGTGATAATGTGTTTTAAAAATCAACTACTCTCAAAAAATTGTTTTGTCTCACACTATTTTGGAGTTTAATCACAGTGGGAAGACCGTTTTTACAGATTGGAGAAATAAAATGTTGGCTTTCACTTATGAAGAATCTGTAGGTGCCCTGGAAGCAGGTTCAGGCAATAAGTGATTTTATATGGAAAACAGGATTTAGCGATGCACATAGAGCTTTATCTAGAGAATACACAGCCATGCATCTTTGTTTACTGTGCTTTCTGTCACCAGGCTTTACATCATGACTGCCTCTGTTTTGCATCATCTCAATCCCATTTCATATCAAAAGATAAATATAGCTTTTGTTCAGCAATGTGAAATGTTGCAGTCCTGCAAATTTCTTGTCTCAAAATGATCAAATAGCTACATTCACCTTTCTCAGATTCATACAGATTTGTAGTTTATAATTGGATTTTTTCCCGTACTTCACCGTGTGACCTCCACTTCGAGTCTTTATTTGGCCATGCAAACTTGGAAAAAGAAACAGATGGTTCACTACCTTTTATGCATCAGAGATCTACTTCAAAACTTAGATATTCCCCACCACAATACATTGATTTTTTCCCTTCCCCCTTGTGATTGCTTGTTTTTCTATTGTTAGAAATATATTAAGTCCGAGAGTTGTATAAAAATCTACTTGATTACAGCCGGCACAGCCTGATTAGTATGTCTTGATATTAAATGTTGGGTGAGACCAGTCTGTGCTCATCATTGCAAACCTTTTGCATCATTGTGAAACTGCCCACAGTTTCTATCTTGGCTAAAAAACTATGCATACATCTGCAATTCATTTACATTTGTCTGTAGTTTGTTCCAATTTATCCTGTAAAAAGACAAAATTATTGTGAAGGGTGATGAGAACAGAATTACAGCACTGCTTACTTGTGGTACTTTCACATGGACAAAGTTTGCAAACTAAATGGATCCTTAAGGCAACTTCTAGAAAGTGTTTCTTTACTATTTGCATCCGTTTCTTGCAAGACTATAGTCAAATTAACAAATCACTGGAAATAATTAGATAATTGTAAAAAAAGAAGAATGTTTAATGGTTTGGAAGCTGTTAGATTAGGATGATGTGCAGCAGATTTTTGTGTGATACTGCAGCTGTATACAGACTTAGTTATCACATCTTTTTTTTGGTTTCCTACCTGTTTGGTTTTCAGTGTCCCTCCCTGACAGTCTTCTGTAATGACTTTGAGGCACTTACTGCAGCACAGTGTGAGAATTTACCCCGGAGCAGAGATTACAGCTGTGTGTGTATTGAGTTCACAGCAAGTGTGTGTGTGTTCTTATCTGGTGGGCAGTTATTCCAAGAAGTACTATGACAAACAAGTCGGCAGCATGTGGAGAGACTGAGAAGCTTTGAAGGCAGTTTGTGTCATACAAGGTCACAACAAGGTGTGTAACTGCACCAAGTGTTTTTTGGTTTTTATACTTTTTCTTATTGCTTCTCTGTTTTGTCATAAATTATGGTTCTTTTCTATTATCAATGCAACAGTAATTTTACCTTTTGGATTAATTAATTAATTAGATATGTATTTTAGTTGAACTCATAGTCCACAAAGACGTGTGGCATGTAAACTCTTAGTGTGCAATGGAAGTGGTTTACTGGTGGTTTTCTGGTCCCAGTCAGAACTGAGCTTCTGTCTAAATGAGCTTTTATAGAAAAATATTGAATCTGCACAAAATCCTTCCCAAGAAGTTTGAGATAAGGGACTGAGATTTCCTTTTCCCTGCCTTTATTTGAAGCTAGCAGTAATTCCCTTGAATACTACATTGACAAATGTGACCACTTAATTATTTATCTGTTTTAACATAAGAATCACAAAGTTGCTTTCTTTGTCTAAATTTCAGTGTGCAACAGACGTTCTTTGATTCTTTATTTAAATCTAATGGCCTGGATTGAGACTGCCTTTATGGAAAACAAGTATTGTATTTCACTCACCTCAAGGAACTCGGATTATGTTGGATAAAGGAGGCCTGCATTATTCAGGCGGCTTTTAATTCTTTTTTTCTTTCTTGTTTAATCCATTCCATCTCAAATCACAGATCTTTTTTTTTTCTACAGGATTTTATTTGTCACATTCAGTTTGCATTGCAACACGGATCTGTCAAAATATTCTACTCTCTGTGAGTTTCCAGCTTTTCACTAAGAAATGTGTTTTTCATTGTTTTGGTCTCAGTGACTTCTAACACCAAACTTTGAGCCAAACAGCTGCTATCCTTGCAGCATGAAATGAGGAGAATTTTTTTAATGTTTACAAAACACTACCCTTATGCTTTAGGCAGTTTCTGGAACATTAGTATTGTGTGTGACTTCATCCTTGCATACGGTACAAATGTAAACATCATTAGCATTATGTATAATGTTACATATTTGTGTGGTACCTTTTACAGTGCAGCAGCTAAACAGCTGCTTGTCCTTGTGTTGGAGTGCAACTGTAGTTGCATAATAACTTCTAGTGAGGTAATCAGTTTCCTCTGTGTTAATTATCTCAGGTTATTACTTTCATCAACCATGCTATAAAAAATCAATTGCAAATATGAAAGATCCAAAGCATAAATTCCCAACAGGTGCATGAATTGTCTTTCTCTTTAGTGCCTCTCCAAGGGCAGCCTGCCGAGATGGAAAGTAAATGCATCTTCTGATAAGGCATATTATTAACAGCATTTGTGGGCATCCGGTTAAAATGCTAAGCAATTCTATATTTAGTTTCTTGTCATGTTGCAATCATGAATACAATACTTTACAAAGTGTAATGAGAATTGTCTTATTAGGGGTTGCAGTTTACCAAATGTCAACCCTTATAAAACCCAATAAAACCCTTCTCTGCAGAGGTTTACTGGTGTAACTACTGGTAGATTAAATCAACATTGTCATTAAGCCACCATCTCCTCACCACGAGCAAAACAACATACAATTTTGTGAAACATGTCAAAGTAACTTCTAGCATTTAGGATGTCACTTACCTTCCCAGAAGAAAAGATTGCTGTGAGTCCACTTTATCTCACACAGAGTTTACTACCTTGGAAATACAAGACCACTTTAAAACCCAGTTATATCCTTTTCTATATCTGACTATTTACAATTGTTGTACTGCAGCATCTGTTTAATTATACAAATAAGGAAAACTGACTGTTACGCCCGAGGGAGAAACATATTTAACAAAGGACACAGGAGACACAAAGGGTTTAATTTTACTCTCTTTATTTTCACCAGAACCTTCGGTGGACGATAAGTCTGATGTTTTTTCTTTGGGCACTGGAGGGGTTTTTTTCAGCAAACAAAAGCGAGACCTGGTGAATCGGCCAAACTTAATAAAATGAAAGGCGAGATGACAGGCCAACCCTCTACAGGGCCGTCGGAGCTGTCATCCCGACCTCTACCACCCTAAACCCAAAACCAAACCACAATCTAACCTGAAAGAAAAAGACAAACGAAAACAGGACTACCAGATTCACCAGGCCAAACAAAACAACGAATACCACGACACCACCACACTGCCAGTCACATGCCTGACAGCAGCGTCAGCGTTGCTGCAGAGAGCGTGCAAAACAGTGTGCGCGTTCCCGCCCAACCACGCAATACCACCAAGAGGAGAGAGGGGAGGAGAGACCCGTGAGCAATACTGGTGACGTATTTATAGGCTCCAGTTATTGACGTGTAAACTCAACGCGGTGCCTGATTGGTCAGGAGGTACCAAAGCCAGACATATGTGTCAGTACAAAACACTGACTAAGATTAGAAATCCAAACTAAGTCAGTAAAATGTTGCAAAGGAACAAGAGCTTTGAATGGGAATGCTTTTTCAGGAAATTGCTCATAAAGAAGCATTAAAGGACTTGAAAAGGGTTCAGTTCAAACTTTCATTTCAGAATAAGATCGTCTAAAAAAAATTGTGTTTTTGTGGTTTAATAGTCTGTTACAAAGACTTTTCACATTTCGCTGTTTGATAAGTGGAATTCCTTTAAAACCCTGACAGTTCCTACGGCTTTTAAATGCCACTTCCAAACCTGATCACCTTGCTATGATATTCAAAAACTGTCAGACCAGGTACTTCATCGGTTTTGTGAATCATAAACATCTCACAAACATTTACCTCACAGTAAATGCCACTGCATACAGAGGAAAGACATTACGGAGGAGTTAAAGAGAAGCTACTTCATGCTACTATAAACCAATGACATAAATAACAGCAGATTCTCTTTTATTGATATTAAAAATGTATGTTAGTCACACTAAATCCTCTTTACTTGCTTCATTCAAATGTTAGTTATTAGGGGGAGTCGTATGGCACAGATTACATTCATTCTGAAATGAGAACAACACAAGTTAAGTTAAAGCACAATAATAACTCACAACTAACGGTTATCTTTTTTTGGGTGGTCTACATGTTTTTAATCACAGCAATAGGTGTCCATTTAAATGTAACATGTATCGTTGTAGTTGTGTGACAGTGCTTGGGTTCCCCCTACTTTCAGCTAAAGTAACAAGGTGAATGTGCCAACTGGTGCCTCTCCTAGTGGGTCATTAAGTATTCCACTCATGTCTAGCTTAAGAACGTGGGAGGCTAACTACATGCAGGGAGATGGTAACAACGTTGGTACCGAGGCAGGTGGGAGTCATGATTTGTTTTTAATATGACACACATGTGCCATCTTCAACTAAGGGCCACCTGGTGTTGAATACAGAATCCTGTAAAGTCAGATTTGTTCAGGTGCTGCTTTTTCAACCGAGAATTGTAGATCAGTTACATGACTGACATTTACCTCGATTGCAATAAAACACAAACACACACATACACACACACACATATATATAGGTTTACTGTATAAACAGGTATGCAGCTAATATATCTGCACCTATTTCCACCTTTTTGTATATTCATCGTCATAGTCATTGGAGAAAATAATCTGAAGATGTTTCCATAGCAACAGTAACAAGGTTTGGGTCAAAGTTGACTATTGTTAATCTTATATGTATAGTCATTACCTCTTTACTTCTATGCCAAATAAAAATCATCCCAAGCTTTTGTTTGCTATGTACAAAGACCGTATCTTAAAACAGGGTAAATTGTAATGAGTAATGATAAGATTTTTCATTCAACTTGCACAAAAAGCAATAAAAAAGAGGAAATGAATGGGAAACAGGACATTTATAAGCACAACCCTGTTTGTACTCTGAGAGCTTTTAGCAGGTGATGAATTGTAACTATGTGCATAAATGTATCCTGATCCCTTTAGGACAGGAATGCATGTGTTGATTATATTAAAACTATCGCAGGTTCAGTAAACAATGATTCTTCATGTGTTTTTCTATTATTCTAAATGATTATTTTAACATTTTACTTTAGATTTGTTATTTTGTTACATGCTTAATTATAAATGCCTCTGAGAATGTCCAACACAGTCACAAACAGGAATTGGGATGCTGTAGACTGAACACTATTATTTCCAAGGACAGTGCAACTAAGTCACCAGAGTGAAAAATGATATTTTTACTCTGTTGAGATTTGTAAAATCTCAGTTGTTCGACAAACAGCCAGGCTATTTGCACGACTGCACGCCTGATCTATCAGCAAACAAACACATTTTGAGGCTGGATTGTTTATGATCACAACAATTTGTCAAAAAGACTCGAGTTCAACATCAGCAACATTTCTATACATAAAGTAGAGCTTATTTATATTAATGCAGGGCGAAGCCAGTTTGTTATTTTTTGTTGATTTTTTTTTCATTATTATAAAAATCTGTATTAGTTTATTACTGCACAGGTTTTTGGGACAGACAAGCCAAACATTACTACTAGACTCTTCTTTCTGCAAATTAGTGTGTCAGCAAACTAATTAGCACTTTGTGTCATGTTTTACAATGGGAAAAATAAAACATTTATGTAATATTATTAATGATGAAAGATTTCTATGTGACAGATTAGCAACGGAAGTCTTGAGTTTTAAGTTATTTGGTAGATTTATGAACTGAAAAGAAGCAGAATGAAGATTTAGCTTAATTTTGAATGAACCGGATGTCATGTGTGTGTTTGTTTGCACTGATCCAGCAGATGTAAGCAAATCTGAGTCGTGATTCAAATCACTGAGATATAGGAATATTAGCGAGTTGTGATAATTAAACTTATGTATTGATAGTTTTTAAAACAATGTTCAGCCTGGATTAGAGGTTGATCAGTGTTTTCATTACCTGAAGTGAAAAATATGGCATTAAATACATAAATACTGATGTTCTTAGTAAAAGTGTACAATCATGTGTAGTTTAGTTTAATTACCTATTACTTTGAAGATGCCAACTTTTGTAAATAGGTGGTATGTTTCCTAGAATTAGACTTCTTTTTTTATAACTCAAAACATAATAAACTTCATCAACATACATTTTTAAATTGAATTTTAGCCTAAGTAAGTGAAGCAGCAAATCATTTCTATGTTGCTTTTCATAGCTACAGTGGGTGGTTGATGATACATAGATCTCAGTTTTTAATGCACGTTTCAATGTCTGTGCTCATTTTTAATGTATTACACCAAACATGTTGAAGTACTGTGCAAACATTTGAGGGACTAAACCTTCAGTGATGATCATCTGGAGAGGGAAGTAGTGATTTTTTTCCAAAACAGTCTAGTAGCTCAGTGTAAAGTTTGTTTTTTTTTAAAGGTAACACCATAAATCAAATTAGTTAAGGTTCTTTTTAAAATGACTTTAATCTGTCTTGCAGAGATGACTGATATTTTGTTTGAGATCTTCTATATGTTGCTACAGTTGACTTTTTTTTTTTTTTTTATTGAGGTTTAATAGTTTTTCTGTGTTTTTCTAACTATAGACTGGCTCCAGTTAGTTTTGGTGTAACTTGTTGTAAAGTTAATTTTTCTATACTTACAAACTTTATAAACATCATTCTGCTTATTTGGAGCTGTTTTTATTTATTTTGATGACCTTTTTTGCTGTTTGCAATAAGATGAATGTGCAAAACATGATGACAAGCTGTCTGAGAACAGATTTATTTGAATCAACTGTGTGGCAGCAGAAAAACCTCTAAAACCTACAGGATTTCAGCCCTGGAGGTGCAGAATTGTTTTTTGGTTTGATGCATCAAACCTACAACAAATCTTGGTTGCAGAAAGGACTCAGAATACAAGAAAAACCCACAAGTTATTGATGCAACATAGTATTCAGCAGCCTGGAGCATTTTTTATTTTTTTTAGAGGCTACACGATGAACTCCTCTCCAACACTGTATTGAATGTGATCACACTGAGTGCTCTCATCTTTTCACATACAGGTTATTTGTATTCAGCTGTCTGAGCCTTGCCTAAAATCACCCCCTACATAATGTCCACATCCTTCTTAGCGTTTTTTCTCTCAATCCCATTCCTGCTGCTGTGATTTGGAATTGGAGTAAGCATAGTCTGGCTTCTATTGTAGCAATAATACTGTATGAGAACAGGCCTGCGGCGCTTTGCCTCTGATCAGAGATCTACTGTCACCCGGCTTTGGCGTGTATCAGCTGTATAGAATGTTTCTCAGATGTCACTCCAGGCAATTGTTATGCCTCCTTCACCAAAACCACATTGCTTTCCAGAGTTTCACCGTTACATCATCTCCTGAAGTGAATAGAGAACACACACACACAAACACACACACACACACACACACACACACATACACATATGCACAGCAAAGTAGAAAGTATTCTGCCTGGATGTCGATAGCATTTATGCTCTCAAATGGATTTGTAGGCTTTGATGTGATACACTTTAGGCAAAGAGGAAAACATGCTTAGTTTAACTGGAAAAAGGACCAAACAATTATACATTCACCACGGTTTCCTGGTTCATGTTAATTAATATATTTGCAGCTAGGAGTGAAAAACTGTCTGAATTACGGGTCATTTAGTTATAGTGCTGAAACAACACTAACTCAATTTGTTTTGTTTTTTTTTTCCTTATTTTCTTTCTTGTCCTGTTCAGCATCAAATAAAGCAGAAAGATGATCCAGCTTCTGTATTTCAGGAACAAATTTGCTTTGCCAAGTAGAGTTTATTGGGTATAAACTTCCTCCTAATAATCAGAATGAATTTATTTTTTTATTTATATATGCTGAATCTGACAGGATGGAAAAACGGATGAATAATACAAAGAAAGGAAAAGTAGGATGGACATAAGAAAGGAAATAAAGGTACCACAGAGAGAAAGCAACAGCTCTTTAGTCAGAGCAGAAATACCAGACAACCAACTCCTACAGGAGAACAAAGCTGACAATCAGGAGCAGCTATAAGAGCTAAAATGGAATTTTCTGCAGTACACACTTGTGTCACTTTAAATGGTATAATGGTGTTTTGACCGTTTTTTTTTATCTTTTGTTGTCCTGGATGATACTAAAGCAAGGGTTTTATATTGTTGCAGCTTAAATGTGTGTGAATGTGACTTTATTATCATGCTATCTGACAGATTTTGTCTGGAAGAACTAATTCAGTTCAAAGAACTGTCAACTCTGTTGAATGTCAAGTTTATTTCTTCAAGGCAAAAAATAGTTATCATTGTCAGAAATGATTTAGGAGCAGAAAGATTATTTTCATATGAATTAATGGAGGGATTAGTCTGACTTGACAAGAGCGTTCACATATAGCGCCATTTTTCACATTACAAGAACTCCATATTGGATGTTTGTCTTTAACCTTTCAATTTACAGTAAAATCTCTGCCATGGATGCTATTACTGTCAAACATGATGGCAGGTTTGTGAAAAGTGTCACCTTACCCAACTGACCTGGTAAACTATTAAAAAGCTGGTGTTTTATTGTTTACAAAATAATAGAAAGTTGTGTTACTCTGAAATGCTACATGTAGTGAAAGTTGATTCAAACAACATGAACTGAACAGCAACAATGACTTTGTTTCTAAAAGGTGATGTGATATTCAGCCACTTTCACAGCAGTTAATCACAGTACACCCACAGGTGTTTCCTTTAGTGCCTCCTTTTCCCTAATACAACCCTCTATGCTCAATGCAGCTTTTCATTTTCTCTCATCTTTCCTTTATTCCCCTACCTGCAAACAAACTCAGACAAAAACTGCACACACCCTCAATTTTTTGCTTGTACATTCTGCAATACAGCTTTTGTTATTGTTAATGCTTAATGGTGCTCAGTGTGTGATGAATGCCAGTGTTGGAATAATCTATTTTTTTCAGTGCATGTACGACTCACGACTTAGCGTTCATCAAACGGGATTGTTTTCCTGTGAACAGAACTAAACATATTTACAAATGACTCAACACATTTGTTTTGTGGGGTCCCACAGCAGGTATTGGCTACCTGCCGTACACTTACTGTACACTACATTACCCACGATGCCCTGCACACAGAAAACAAAATTAAGCAGGGCAATACCAGTGCAATCCTGCTCTGATGTCAAGTGCAGATGAAAACAGGCACGAAAGATGTAGCATGCACCCTGTATGTCTACTCTGCTTATGATTATTTACAGAAACATTATGTTTAGTTTGAATTAATTAACATTTCCTGTTCAAATTATATCCACCTGTGCTTATAAAACAAGATTTCCAGCTTTGTGAGCTTCTAACTTCTCATTGCTATATTCCCACTTTTGCTCCTCTAAAATCTGATGGAGCCTTTTTGAAGTGGAGGAAATTTTGTGTACAATATGTAAGGGATAGTGCCCGACGAGGTGTCCATTATCCTAAACAGCCAATCAGAATGGAGTATTCATTCGGTCCATGGTATAAGTGTAAATTATATTATAAATTTGTGTGAATGGGTTATTTATTTCCTTTGAACAACTTAAATGAAAGTACAAATTACATCAAGTCCTGTTGGTGTTTATAAATCTGTCAATATGTTTGTATATTTTGGAGGACTTTGAATCACCCAATAAGACATAGCTAGATACTTTTTTACATTTATTGCCAAACAAAAAAAAAGTTATAGTCTTACTTATACAATTCTCTCACATTACTGAGCTCTTCTTCTGCTGTATACAGATGGAGGAAGATTTTTGAGTACAAATTTAGACAAATAAATGGGAAAATATGCTAGACACGGTCCGATTCAAAATGAAATCATCCATAGACTTCTCAATTCTAAAGACAAATTACATAGTGTTTATCTACTAATGTATCTCTTATATGTGATGAATGTAATAGTAAGTATTCATCTTCACAGCTTTATATTCCTGGACAAGATTCAGGGATTCTGGATGGATATCTGTTCCAATTATGTCTGAGGTTACCATAATCCTTATTATGTCACTACTATCTCTATTAATCCTTTGTGCACTGAGACGTTTGACTATTTTAATACAATACAGAAGAGCTTTGGCTCCTACTCGTTTGTCGTAGTGAAGAAAATAACTGAGAATGTGGAAAAGCAGAGATGTTCAGACATCTTTAAAATGTGGTTGGAAGAGGTGATTGAGACACTTCTCTTAGAAAAGATAATACGTTCTAGAAGATATGCTTCTCCAATTCAATGAAACTTTGGAAACTTTTATGTCATATCTGACAAGTTGGAATTCAGCATCTCAATCCTGTTATCAAAGCTGTTAATGCTGTAGGTAGACAGTAGCCTTTAGGTTGTTAAATGAGAACCTATTTTAGCAAGTAAGGGGAATTATATAAAGTAATATACATATAATAATCATTCAATAGTTTACTTTCTCCATTGTGGGTCTGTATCACATTACCTGAGTAGGTAATATAAAGATTATATAAGACTGCACTTAAAGGAACTTGAACAATGGGTTCCAAGTTGACTTCTTGTCAAATGAAATTGTTGAAATATTTTGTATTTTTAAAATGCTTCTCGATAAAAAATCAAGGTTAATTTTGTCCCATCCACACGTGCACATGCATCTGCTTTGTGTGATGGAATTGGTCCATCTTTATCACTGAAAGGCCCGATGTTGTCATTTATTAGCTTTTTCCAATTCCAGTTATTCACTTCTAACTTAAACATTAAAAACTGAACCTTAAATTAGCTTCAAAATTTAAGAAGCTAGTCATAAGCAAGAACTATTCATTTTAACTGCATTTTCTACTGCTTCATATGAAGAATAAACTTCCTTAAACACTGATGCTTATATGAGACTAACTGATATTATTAACAAGCATGATCCTGTTTAAAAAAAAAGAGTGAATATCAGCTCAGTTAAAGTTTTTTAATGGTAGACCAAAAGCAGTATGGAACGATTGCCTTCACCTATTATGAGATACAAACTCCATGTTTTCTTGCTGTGTTTTTGCATAAAAATCAGGTAGTTTGCTTCTCCAGCATCTATTGAGAATTTTTCAGCTTCTTACTGACTCTTTTTGGGCCATTTATTTGAAATTCAAGGTTAAATTCAAATGCATGTTGTTTAATTCAACATATACAGCATGGTATTTCAGCCTTGCTGGTATATATCCCAATTGCATAGATGGTTTGAAATGACCAATCTGACAAATGGTGCATTAAAATCAAATCATCAGGGGTTGCTATTAATGAGGTTGCTGTTACTAAATGAAACTGCAGCATATCCTTTGAGCTGTTGTATGCAGGGAATGTGTTTTTATTAATGAGAGGATTGCTGATATGTGTTCCTCTAAATTAAAGCACTAAACTTTAGCAATGTAACGTTCTTAAGAAAATGTTCAAATATTAAAAATATAAACCTCAAGGCAGAATATGTTACTACAGAAACAAGATCCATCCTGGAAAAACAGAAGTTTGCAGACATTGTAAGAAGCTGTCAAGGAGCAAGAAACACTTAAAATATCAATTATTTAAATAATATCTTAAAGAAAAGATACCGAGCAAGTATACCACAATAATTTCTAGTAGCTGCTCCAGACCCTCCTGAAAAGTTTCAGTTTCTTGATCTGCAGACAGTCAACTTTTGATGGAGCATTATGGCCACCCGGTAGCTTTAATTAACTTTTTCCCTCTTTGCATTGGCCGCTCTAAAACAATGTCTTATGAAGATGCCTAAGAATTTGAACTATTTTATATACACTGTACTACTCTGAAAAGCTTAACAGCAATAACTCAATCATCTCTTCTTTTAAGTTCTTTTAAGTTAAGGTAAACTAAACATTATATAGTGTTAAAGCTGCGCAATATGAGATACTTAAAGCGTAATGCTGGTCAGGAAGATGGTTGTCATCAGAAGCAGCAGTGACTCTATTACAGGTAACAACTTCAAAACTGTGTACAGTTTCCTTCTAAAATGTTAGCCATCACAAATGTACAGGGCACCAGCGCTGATCGAATAAAGCCAGTGCTGCAGTGTTAAAGCTCTGAGGGCTCCTATTTGTTCATTCAGACAAACCATGGTAACAATGGTGACACAAATACAGCAGCTGCTACACATTAGGTTCCACAGCAAGTTAGTAAAAATATTTAATGTAGGAGAGTGAGGCCTTTAGTTATTAAAGGGATAAGACAACAACAGAAAACCGATTTTCTGACAAATACTTTTGATTTTGTTTAGTCACTTTCCCTTACCTAAAATATGGAATAATACAATGTAATTTAAAACAAAACAAAAAAAAAAACTGTACTGATCACCTGACCAGTACAGGTTTAGTCATTCTAAATTGGAATAATCTGCCTTTACTAAAAGGTTTTAACTCTTTAAAGCTAAACATATTATATTTGATGCATAAAGTTTCTCAGACATTTTGCATTGTTTTATGGTAGAAGTTTTATTCTAAATCTTATTGTGCATTATATGATACTGATCTCCTGCCCCCTGGTTAACACTGAACAAATTTTAATATGTTTACAGTAAAAAAAAAAAGGTTTAATGCTCTGACTGCAAATAGTAATCTAGTATACATAAAAATGCTTAAAAAAAAAGCTTTTATGGTTATAAAACTTAAGTATTTTGTTTTGGTTTTTTTCTTATAGTTGGAAACCTTTCATGCCATAGACTATCAGGTCATGCATAATTCTAATCAGCTACATCTGTGGGTGCTACACTTTGTCATCATTCTGAAATTATCAAAATAACAGGAAATAAGTATGACAATTGAGGTTCTTCAGAAGAGGGCATGTTAAGTGCATCTGCACTTTAAGCTTCATCTTCACATTCACGCTAAAAATAGCTAAGGGCTTTTTGTTCAATGTTCCTGCAGGCAGTGTGATTTGATGCAGTCTGTGACATGTTTTCCTCCTGTAGCTCTGGACTAATACCCTGTGTGTTTCTGGGATCATTTACAAATTAACCCCCAGAGACTCATGAGGGGTGACTGGCATGCAGTAATTATTTCACGGGATTCTCAAACCGTAATTTTTTCCTCTCTCTCTCTTTTTCCCTACCTACCCCCACCTCCCTTTCTCATGTGATGTATCACTGCAGGCAGTGGAAACCAACCTGGCATCCAAGGACAGCCACTGGGTCTATGCCAATGAGGTGAGGCCAAATTCAAACACACTTAGATTCATGTGACTGACTGCAGAAATCAGCATGAGTCAGCCTTAGTTCAGAGTTTTGTATGCAAAGCTATCCAAGAACACATGTTCACCACACTTTGATCATATTTTGTTGTTGAAATACCTAAACAGATTCTTCTTTTTTTTTGCGCTGCTGTCAGAAGGACTCTCCTTAATATGCTTAATATGTAGCATTCATATTTGTGGTATACAGAGTGGAAAGACGAGCTGTTAACTATGTGTCTTACATTGACCTTAATTCTTCCAAAGTGGCTCTAACAGCACGAAGTCCAGGTGCACCTTGTGAATACAAAACACTGCAATCACATTGATCTTTACCAGCAATGCTTCAGCTCTGCACTTTAATTGATTTAGTGATTTGGAGACGCTAGAACATGGGATTGGTTCAATGCTAAAAACAATTGATAACATAAGATAGAAGTTCCCTCTGAGGCTGTTTCCTTGTACGTTACGTTGCTTTGCCTAATGGGTTTTATCTCTTCAATACCTAAAAATACTTTAATCAGCATATTTTATATTTGTTTTAGGTAAAACTTCTTATTTACCATCTTACTTTTAAGAATCAAAGCTTCACATATAGATCAGAACCCAGAACATGAACAACATTGATTAATCGACAGGGTGTGATAGAGGTAGCTCTGTTCTTTAAGTGTTAGTAGAAATGAAAACACATTACTTTCTATTCTTGCTTTAGTTGAAGTTTCATCCAAGCAAGATTTCTATCACTAGATTAGACATTGATTTAACAATGTTATGAGGTTTGCTGCACTGATAACTTTCTGCTATTTGGCAGCCTAAATGACAAAAGTCTAGACTGTAAGGAGTTTTTAAAAACTAGAAATCTTGTCACATTTAACCACCTACATATTTCAGCGTACACAAAACGGAGAACTTTTTGTATCCAATCGAAGTAATAATTTGTTAATGGGCTTTTGTACTCTTAAAGATGAATATAAAATGGGGTCTGTAATTTGAGGTATATGCAGACTCATTCATCGCCATCAGTCATTTGTTACAAACCTCCACAATGACATCCGCTTTAACTGAATCAGAATCTGTGAAATTGTGAACTAATCACATTTCAATTCAATGACACTCGCTTAATATGTAATGTGATGTGTTTTTGTGCATGATAAGTCATACCCCCTCAGACATCTGTCCATTAAAGCATTACTGTTCTTTGAACCATAAAGTTCAGCCCTGGTTAGTATTATTCACACCTTTGAGTTGTTAGAGGATAAAGTTCACTGGCTTGATAAGCAAATAAAAGTTAAAACTTTAAGTATTTACAAAAACAAAAAGCAGCAAATAAAAACGATTTATGGTTAAATAAAGTTCAAAACTACTTTGACCCCAACTATGAGCACCGCTTTATGAGTTTATAAGTTTTTCCCATTATTTTTAACAAGGAGGATATTGAACAAACACAGACTAAAATATGTCATTACAAGCCTAACATGACCCAACCAAACCAGGATATAAGTTTAATGTTTAAAAATAGGATGGGTGGGGGCTGATTGTTTTAGTTTCTTTTAAAACAAAATGTTCAGATGATATCTCTTTCAGAACATCTAAATCAGCATAAAATATCCCAGAGGTTAAAAGAAGTTACCAAAGATTGTAAGAGACCTGTTCAAAGAGTCGAGCAGGTCATTTTACCCTAAAGTTTCATATCAAATAATCTAAGAGGAAGCAAGAGAGGTCTCTGATGACCAGTTCAGATGATGATGAAAAATACAAAACCATCTAAGGAGATCATGATGACCTGCAGCATTTTAAATCAAAGTTGTTTTTGGGGATAGAGGCCAAAGAGAACACTGCTACTGAAACAAAGGCCAAAATGTTTAGTCTGAGATCATATTTTAAGGAATCAAAGTGAAGCTCTTCAATAGGTTTAAACAGTGTTTAAAGGTTTAAAAGGACCTTTACCCCACAAGAAGACTGACTAGAGTAAGTCACTGAGCATATTCGATCATGAAGAGCGTTTGTCTTGCTGTTTTATTGGCTACAAAAAATATCAAAAGCATAACAAAACCAAGGTTTTCTTGGAGAATTTGCTTGGCTTTGGTAGTTGCATCTACCTCACTCTAAATTTCTCTTTGCATTTATCTATTTTTTCTTCTTCCCTTACATCCATTTAATCACAAAAGACTAGCTAGCCTTGAAGCTAACATCTTGAAATGAGAATAATACAGACATGTTGAGAAAACAAACAGGAAAATCCAATCACTACTCATGCTGGCTGACTGGTTTTACTGAGTTCAGCCTTCAGAGTTTTCTCATAAACAGGAGAAAAAAACCATGAAAACTGAGCTGCTTATTAAAACTTTTTCTTTAATCCCATTTTTTTCTCATCTGTAACCAACAAAAGACTCACGTTGGCTTGCATATTGCTGTAAATGATTTATCCACAATGCCTGTTTATCTTGAAAAAGGAAGGAACCTTAATGGAAGATGTAAAGCTAATTTGTTTCCTTTAGTCTCTGATTACATTTGTAAGATGCTTCTAACATGGCTTATGGCTGAAAAATGTTCTACACATTTTCTAATTAATCCAAACAGGAGAAGTGAGGGGGTAGTCTTTCATAAGCAGTTTTACAAATTGCATCTGCAAGAGTTAGTCTTCTTATAGTTTACAACATGCCTATGATATACTGTTCCTGGATTCTGTTTCCTGCTCACAAAATGAGAAATGTTGTGAGGCTGACCAGATGCTTTTCAGCTTTATCAAAATATCCAGTGGGGAAATAACACATCCCCGTTACTGCTTTCTGCTGAATGCATCCCAGTCCCCAGCGCTGGATGCTGCCATTCAGCTGGTCATGACAGAGTTGTGACATACCTTTTAACCAGGTAATCCTGATGCTCACCCTTGTTTTATCCCATTCATCTGCTCTTCACACTCCTGACAGCCTTAAAACACACTCTCACACAGTCAAAGGGAGGTCTCACATTTCATTCAGCTTTCATGACAAGCAGTTATGCAAATCTGCCACCAGGGGCATGTAGCAGGATGAATGTAGCTGTCAAGCTAAGAGCACAAAGTGAGAAGGAAGGCTGATGTGTGATCACTACTCTGTAATGGACAAACAAAATAAAAATAACACGCCTCCTGATTTATCTTTCTTTTTAATAAAGCAAGCAGCAGAAACTAAAGTAAATCCTGACATTAGGTCTCTGTTGGTCAAACTCTTATTTAGTCTGATAATATAGTGTAATATAATGTGTAATTGTCTTGTAAGGTGACATTACACTGAGACAAAATAAAGTTTACATCAGTAAGCTGATACTTTTGACAATAAGTAGTGACTAAATCACCCAAGGTGTAAATAATATGTGTCATTTGTTGTTTTTTTTTTGTTTGTTTTAAACAGTTTGCTTCTGAATAACAGCGTACTTTAAAACCAAATGAGGATTTACACACAATTATGAGCCGTCGGGGATTAAACTTATTCAAGACAAGAATGATCAACACACAGAAACACACACACAAAGAGTTGACTGCTTAGAAATCATTGTGTAAGAAGTGCAGGGATAATAGGCAGGCGTATGTCTCACTAAACCACCCACTAAACCCGGTCGCTTCAGCTGCACACAGATCCACATCTGACACTGTCTATTCGACTCAGATGGATTGCACATCCTGGGAGGATTTGTTGTTGTGCTCCCCCCTCCCCCCTTCCCCTCCTTCAAAGGCAGGACAGTGACACTTGAGAATGTTTGATGGATTATGTGGCTGTGCCTGCTGTGACACAGTCGATGAGGACAGTCATGATATGACTGATGTCTTGGGTAACTGCCCATCAAGCAACTGAATTGGAAACCTTATTCTTCTGATGCAATCTCTGCTGCACCAGAATTGAGGATTTGCAGGTGGATTACTGTAGACAGCACTTGCAACATAAAGAAAAAAACATGTAAATTATCTTCAAAGGGATGTGTAGCCTCTCATTTGTCATAACTGGATTTGATGTTGTGGTCCTTTATGCCATTAACCATGATGAGCATCCATGTAGAAATTAAATTTCCATGCCAGGGTTATGGATTTAGCAGAAATGGCCATCCCAGGAGACATTCAGTGTTATGATCATGAATTTAAACAACCTCAGACAGCCTTCTTAAATGCTTTTATCAAAATGTTACTGTTATGGTGACATTCATTTTAGTGATTCAGATATTATTGGGGTTAATAGTTAATCTATTCAAAGACTCACTAAACCTCCAGGCAAACATTGGTGCCTCATTATAGCAATGAACACCTTGAATTATACAAGTATAGATGCTAGTTGCTTCAATACTTACAGTCCTTACAGTATCACTAAATGTTGTCATGGACAGCATGCTATAGATTGCTTTACGCTGCTGCACTGTACAATAAAAAATAAACAGAAATCAGCAAAATATTTTAATGTATCATTTCTTAATGAGTCATATTGTAGTCAACAAATACAATTACCAAGTTTATATCCTCTGACAAAGTGTATATTTCCCCCCTTTTCTACACTGAAAAATGTCCAAGTCCAAATTGTTTCAGCATTTTTTTAAAAAATCCTTCTAACTTGGAGTTTTCACATGGATGTAAAGGCATCTAGAGAGATCTTTTAAAGGAGCATCTGTTTCTGCTAAAAAAGGAAAAAAAAACAATATTACACAGAACAGTAATTACTGAAACACTTCCCGTCATACTGCAAACTATTGTGTTTCCAAACAAACTCCATCAGCTGGATATGAATCTGGATCTCAACGTTACAGAACTTGACAACCTTAATATTTGTAGTCATTTTTATGGCCCATTGACATTTATTTGCATGTATTTGCCTTGCAGCATCCTGGGGTTGAAAAACTATTTTTCTTTTTGACTTTCTAGTTACAGTTAGCTTTCCTGCACTTTGTCAGCTTCCTGCACTGGATATACACACAGGCTGTTATGCACCATTACTGATTCTGTAAAGAAACGTTGGAGGACATATTCAGAGGAAGAAAATGTAAAAGAGCAAGAGATGAACTGCTCAACTTTTAAACGCAGGAAGGAACTCAGAGAAGAGAAAGGATGTAAGACAGATAATGTATTAGTAATCGGTAGGAGCAGCTTAATGACACATGTTCAGTAGTGAGACTTAATGTTGATTAAATTAGCATACTTATAACATCTGTTGAAAGCAACAATTATTGCTTGAAATTATTGTAGAATCATTAAAAGCCAGACCTCATGTTGAGTTATGACATCCAGATTTTTTAAACTAAATTTTAGAGGAAAATCATTGTGTCGGTAAATTAATCATTGTGGTTCAATCAGTTTTTGCTGGCAGGATAGTTATTAATCATCATTTTGACTCATTAATTTTGAGTCTTACACTTTAATCATCAGAAGGCAACTGGAACTACTGCTTATGTACTGTATCACTGTGTGAGCATACAGTAAGGTTATTGGCATTATTATTAACCATTTAAAAACATAACATGTAAACTCTCCCAAAATAAAAGCTGTAATGGGTGATGTGGTCATTTAGATAAAAGCTTAGACTCCCACCTTTCAAACCTTAACATAGTCACACATTGATGATGTCATTACAGCACACTATGTACCATGTGCAGCAACAGTAATTATCAGGACACTAAAAGGGAGAAAAACAGACACAAAGAGAATATCTTGGTCTGTAATTTTTGTCAAAGTTTGGTTAGTTTTTAAATCACAATTAGTAGTTTGAGTGTAGTCCAGTGCTAGTTTTAAGCAGAGATCTTGTGGTTTTACAGTACATTTAGTACTAAGACTAATAAAAACTCATTTTTGTACACTTTAAACAAAAAAAAACATTCAAAATGTTGTGCATTTGTAAGTGGTTTAGGTTACTTTCTTTGTCTATTGAAAAACTACATATATATTTATCCAGATATTCAGTGTTATGATTTTATTTTTGTATATATTATAGGAATATAAAACTCTTAATATAACCCATCAGATAACACCCCAACTTAAAAAAAACACATTTTGTATATTTAAGTCCTTCCGCAGCAGATCGTAAGACCAATTCAAGTTATATAATCATTTATAGAAATGTGAACCTTCAGTTGAGTGATGTTTAGGAAATTACACTTCTGATGATAAAGATAACAAAACAGGTTCTTTTGTTTTACAATTTTCAAACTAAAATGAGGTTCACCTAAAAAGATGGTAATCGGTTCCTCTTTTCTTTCCGCATCCTCAAAGCAAATTAAAATACATACTCTTTGTACATAATAAGAACTTAAATTAATGTCAATGCCCACAGTGCTTTTTTTCCTCTCAACTTTGCTGCCTACCTCTCAACCTCTAATTAAACAACTGTCATGATTACCTGTAAAATTTTGATTCATTTCTAGTGAAAGATTAATAGTTTAGAATGAGCAGCACAAAGAGGATAATTTGGTAATTTAGCCGACCTGTCAGCGGAACTTGATGTGATTAATGTATTTTGGTCGTCAGCTGTCATTAAAATGCGACCGTGCTGTATTTATATTTTCAGAAATCAGAGTGGGTCCAGAAAGGAAATGATCTGATAACTGCAAATTTAAAGTTGTATGTGCTCTGCTTGTTTATGTGATCATAATATTATATTTTGAGCTCAAATCTTTATTGTAATCACAATTTGCATCATGTTAAGTTTCAAATTCTCCCAGATGAACAACATAGAATGATGCTTGTTATCTGCAGCAGTACTTTCTTTCCCTAAAACAGTTACACAGTGGCTAATGTACAGGGGGAATATTCTGTAGCTCATTTTTCTGTATAATCTTCTCATACAGAGGATAAAGGCACAGGTTTTCAGGTTCATGTCCGCTTGGTGGGTGTTATCGTTGGGTCAGTTCATGACACAAATGTCAGCTGTGCTGGTGACAGAACACTTGGACTGGGTGGCACTGTAAGTTATTAACTTAGACACTGAGGTTCAGCTCTGTGAACCATGCAACGTAATTTGCCTGATGAATGTGACTCAGCAGATCATGAATATTCATATTTTCCATTTGACTGACTGTAAAGAGTCGGAGGGAAAAATAGTTCACTCACACTGGGAAATTGGATGTTTTTGTTTGTTTTTTTTATTGTCAATCACTTTTCTTTCCCTAATATGTAGTAAAATATATTTATGGTGTAAGTTATACATTTGGGAAATGCTTGAGGAAAAAGACATTTAAAATGAAAACTTTAATTTTAATGAATAATTATGGGGGAAAAGCAATAACTCGTGGTCTTCTGTAGGTGAATAAACAAGACTAAAAGGATGGTAAGATAATAAAAAATTGAAAGGCCTCATTAGGATGCAAAGATAAAAGCACTATATAGTCAGAGGCCAAAAGAAATTAATGCTAAGTGTCGACTTCAACCAGCAGAAAAACCAGAAAGCTTGATGCAAAAACAGCGATTAAAATGTCAGATGAGAGGAAAAGAAAGAACATGTCTTCAGCCAGGTATGGTACGAGTAATGCAACCTGGAGCTACTTGACTGCTATTTTGACCTGATAGTAACCTCCCAGCTTTATTGTCAGGTTGTATATGAACCCAGTGCTTCTCTTGAGACTCAGTGTCTGCCAGAGCATTGACCATGCTCCTGCTCTGGAGACTCACAGACAGCCGTGTCTCATGAATATTGACCTGATCTTTAATGGGAACATCCCACACAAAAAGAACCCAAGAGTCACCTTGGCTGTGATAGTCATAGAAACATCTATTTGTTAGCCTGGTTTCCGGGCATAGTAAGTACTTTTCAGTACACCTGTTCAGTAATTTTTGCCGTTGGTTATTGTTGATGTGGGAGAGCAAAAACTTAAAATCTAACTGGCCAGAGTAGTTTATATAATAACTTAAGCCCTTCATCAGCTCTGTTCATTTAACTTACTAGAATTTAATTACTCTATTCTTGCATCTGATATAATTTCTCACTTTGTGATATTCTAAAACTGCCTGACTTGTGTAAAATTAAAAGTTCCTTCTTTCATTGTCATCATCAGGAGGTGAGTGATGCAGACATAATGGAGCTGGTTCACAGCTCTCTAGGACGGATGACCGTCATTCGTCAGATCTTCCCACTGTGGCGAGACACCAACGTCCGCTGTATGAGGAATAATCATCGAATTTCCTCCCTGTTGTGCGACCCACAGGAAGGCTACCTGCAGTCCTTGGAGGTAAATACTAAAAGATTTATAGCTCATGCTCTTAAAACATTGTCACACTGATTATATCGATCTATTCAGGCAGACAGAAAATCCATCTGCTTTCAGAGTCTACTGTTTTAAACTCTTCTGCTCCATAACATTTGCAACATTTAAATATTAATAATTTAAAAAACTAGTTATTTTATCTAAGGAGATTTAGAAACGTAACTGCTTGGGATTGTGTTTCTTTTCACGTCCATATGGATGTGGTATGTGATTATATCCTACATCTACTGGTTTCATCACCTTTTGGCTCTTGAGGATTAGTGGACAGGGTGGGTGATCTGACTTTTTTTAGTTCTTCCTGCAGACATTAGATTAGATAAAGATGTTTAATTTACCTAGTCTGTCTGTCATATATTTTGTCTTTATTTATTTATTTATTTTGGTGTGATCAAACAATTTATCCTTGTGGCAAAAAATGCTGTTTTCCAAACGTGTTGACATGAAGGCTTATACTTGATCTATAACATTATTCATATGGTGATACTGTGTTTATTCTGTTCAAAACATAGTTTTGTAAGCATGTTCCCAACAGAGTGATGACATATACACTGAAAAAAAAGAGTAGAAAACATGAATATAATTGCTGTTAGAATCAAAACGCTTTCCCAAATTAAATGCCAACATTGTGTGATATAATGGTGCTGTTGCAAGTTGAGTTAAAGACAGCGTAGTTTGAGCTATTTTGGCTACAGTAGATTCCACTGAGTGTTTGTCTTTAAAAAATTAAATGAGCAGAACTTTAATAAAAAATACGGTCTCTAAAGCCTGCATAACTTTGCTAGGAAGAAGTATGAGGCACAGCAGTCAACAGGAAGGAGAACAGAACAAACATGGCTTGTTCTCTTTTTGATCGGATTTAGGTACAAACGAGGCTGCGAGGTTATTTGTTTAATTCTACAAAGTTTTAATTGTGAGTACTGGAAAACACGGATGTCCGTGAATCTAAACCACTGCAGAGCTATGTTTCTGGGGAAGAACAGGTCAGCAGTTTTAATATAAATAGAAGCCTCTTCAAAATAAATACATTGATACCCAAAAATCAACTGCTGTGATATGAGTTTTTAAAAAAAGCTTCTGGGTTGGAAAGTTTTTCATGTTTGTATGTAGTAAAAGAAAATCTCATCTGTATATAATTTATATAATGGATTTAATAAGCATGAGCTCAAATAAATGGAAGTTCAGTAGCTAAATGAAAAATATATGACTCTTAGATTTATTATCTCAGATAGACAAAATCATTCCTCTGTGTGTGTGTGTGTCTTCAAAGCAACCTTGCTGAATCTGCCATTCATTACTCAGAGTTCAGATTTCCCCCCCTCCTCCTCTTACACCATTTAGACTTTTGTTTGGCTTAATCCATCTGGACGGCAGTGGCTGTGTTCCCTGTAGCTCTATTGAAATGGTCACATTAGTTTTTATCCGTAATATGGACAGATGGCCAAACCATGTGGTGCGTGCACCCACAGTCCTTAATAATTTACAGAATGAGGGTTAAATATCGGGTAATGGCAATTAAAGCATTCATCAGAATAGATGGGATGTTGAAGAAACGACAGTGCTTTCCTGTATTAAGCCCTTTCATAACCCGTCAGCTGTGGCGTGAACTCCGATGTCCAGAGTTGCCAAGCTGAATTTCACCTGGATTTAGCTTCTGACTCATTGACATTGGGACACACACAGGTGATTCGGAGAATGTTTTACTGCATAAAGACTTGGAGGGAAAATCCAAACATGTCATGAACTCAGTGCCTGGAGTAGCAGCCAATATTGTCGCTGCAGACATTCAGCTGTAGGGGGTTTTGACTTGACTCGACTCAGAGGACCTGTCAAATCAACCATCAGATCAAGACACAAGGCAGTGGACATGTGGCTGACAGAATGCGGTGCAAAGAAGAGGAGACTGCAGACAGATGGCAATCCTGCAGGGCAGTTGATAGAGAAACTGTTGTACTGAGATGTAAATGTTATACCAGCCCACAGTACCATCATGATCTCTGCGTTTAGCCAGTCAGTTGTGCAAAAAAATCGAGCCTGACGGAATTGGGCCGGTCCGAGAAGTTTTCAAAATCACTAATCACTTTTCCCATAGCTTTTTTCTTTTGCAGATTATATAACGTGACCCCGTTTGCACAGCTGAAAACACATTTTCTCCAATTTTCCATGGTTATACATATGCAATGTGGCTATTATCAACAAAAATGATGGCTGAAAAGCGAAAGTGAAAGTGAACAGGAGCGAGTCTACAGTGCTGGCTGTAATCTACGTGCATGTTTGTTGACAAGCATGCATTAGCAGCTACTTCCTGAAGTAAGCGATAAGGATTTCAGGTTGGAGAGGCACAGGTGTCAGGCATTGGTTTTGCTCAAGCCAAACCCTTCTTTTCACAGATAAAAAGCTTCAAAACGTATGTATGAAAAATAAAACTACTCTGGTTTTAAGGTATTAAGGATAGATGATGTGTTCTAGGACAAGAAAAGAGACAGAAAACAGATAAAACTTCACTTCAGCGGTAATCAGTTATTTTCATTATCTACCCACAGACTGCAAAATGAATACTGTATCTGCTTCATTCACGTTGGTTCATCATGGGGCTCTTTCAGTTCCCCCACAGCCATAAACAATTACAAAATAAATTACACCTGTGTTCTTTGTTGTAACCAGACTGTACTACTTAAGACTATACTAAACAATGTTTTAAACCTTTTTTTTATCATTATTTTCTATACAGGTGTCTAATCTCTACTTATATGACAGCGTTCTGATGCTAGCAAACGCTTTTTATCGGAAACTGGAAGACAGGAAGTGGCACAGCATGGCCAGCCTTAACTGCATGAGGAAGTCCACAAAGCCATGGAATGGAGGATGGTCTATGCTGGACACTATTCAAAAGGTATTTAAGTTTTAAGTGATATTTCAATGATGTTTTGTGTTTGCAGGAACCCCTGATTTTTTATGGATGTCTTTTTATGAATAGTTGTCTTTTAATCTGCACATATGGAGGACATATCAGATGAATAGGTTGGTAAAAAGATGACATATAGAATACTTCTCAGAAAGTTGAACTACTGTGATCACTTCTGAGATTCAGTCATTTTCAAAAAGCCTTCAATAAGGTTGACTCCTCAATGCGATGCATAGCGTTTGCATCGGGGATGGATTTGTGGCACATTCTGGGCTTTGATCTCTTTACTTGCATAGCTCTCTTAGTTCTTTCTTTGAAATAAGGTTTCATATTTTACAGAAAGGCTTCGTGTCATCCATTTCAATCTGATAATGGAATTTTTCATTGTTGAAGCAAGTCATGCTGCTGTAGTTTCATATGTGACATGACCCAGTGGAGCAACGCTGTGGCAGTCTTGTTTTGTTGCTTTTATATAAATATAGTCATACCTGAAATGATTTGATGTCCTGTGTGAGTTTCGACATCATGTCAGAGGTGTCTAACTGTAGCTAATAGTCTTATTGAAATGCATGTGTGCTTTAAAGGGGACATATCATGCCAAATACACATTTTACAGTATTTGCTGTGGGTCTTACCAAATAAGGTCATGGACTTCAAGGTAATCAAATTCATGAATCGGATACGTTGACATTTATAGTAAACTGACCAATAAAATGTTTCTCTGCTGAGAGATTAGCGTATTGCTGCTATTGAGCTATAAACATGGTGGAACAAGGTAGAGTTGAATTTCCAGTGACCTGCAGGGGGGCGGGGTATGTCATTTCTCATTCGCATTTAAAGAGACCGCAACAAAACGAGTCACTATGAACAGGGTTATAAGGTGTGTGTGGAGCGAGAATAAGCAGGAATTCAGACCAAAGCATTGTGGTTATGATATGTCTCTTTTTAAAGCACGAGCCTGTACAACAAAAAGTCTAAACAAAAAGTTTATATATCGTCTCTATGATGTTTACCATCTGTTAAACAACTCTTACATAAATATTGCTATTGATATATTTTATATTTCCACATGCTGATTACATGTTGTGGACGAAATGTAAGAGTACAGAAAAAGGCATAGCATAAAGACATTATCATCACCTCTATCCTTCTGTTGTTGCTACAGGGAAGAATCAGTGGTTTGACAGGATTGATGGACTTCCGCGCCGAAGGCTCTAATTCTCATGTACAGTTCGAAATCCTCGGGACCAGCTACAGTGAGACGTTTGGCAAAGATGTAAAACGGGTCAGTACATCCTTTTGTATTTACACACACACAAATTATATATATATATATTATATATATATATAAATAAAAACATAAAAATATATTTATGTGGGACTAATAGAGATATTCAGTAATATTTCTCTCTCTTCCGAGTACGTCATCACCAGACTGTAGTGCTTAGCGACTTATCGGATTATATCCATCGGAATGGCTGTACCCTTTGCTTGTTAAAACCAAAAAGAAATGTGCCGTGTTATATACCCTATACATTATACAAAGGACCAGTTGATTAAAACTTTCTCATAGAAGTCCACTGTGCAGGCTTTTTGTGAATATATTTAATACTGCACCATCTGTCCATAACTGTCCCATCTGTAGGTGCCGAGGGAACAGCATGAGCTGTGAAACTACTAACAAAAATAGTCAGTGGATGCTACAATCAATCAGACTGTTCAACTTTGACAATACAAATAAAAATACATTTTTTCCAAAACACTTGAATTTAGTTAATATATTACCGTCCTTGAGAACAGGTGTCCTGTAGGATTTTTTGTTATTTTTATCTGAAATTTAATTACCTCTACCTGCTGTCAGGTGGACACAAAAGAGGCAAAGTTTGACTTTCTTATTTAACTAGAACAAAGTCTTGAAGGTCAGGTTTACAACAGAGCATTTCTGCTAGAAATTAAAAGGTTCCACTGGGACAGAGGGTAGAAATATAGCAGGGAGATCTACTTCCTCAAGCAAGTGTTCAGTATCTGAAGTTGTAACTTTGTTTTATTTATTTATTTAGTGATTTAGTCAGTTTCAGCTTTGCAGCTAGTGCAGAAAATCATCCTTCTTCTGATTACTGACAACTCTGTTCACAGGGCTCAGCATTTATCAGTGAGGTGTCAGGAGTGCAGATGCATCTACCAGAACATTTATTTGCATTTATCAATCTTTTTGGTTCTCATGACCCAAGAGTGGGAAAAACATGAATAATGTGTGGCTTTAACTCGGCACGGGGAAAAATACCAGTTACATTTGGCCTTTTTATGTTTTCATGTTTGGTCTGAGCTGGTATGATGGGCACAGATATATCCATGTTTCACTGAAAACAAGTAGGCTGCATGGGTGGAATGTGAACTCATTAGTGGGAAACATGTTTGATCTTCGAGTGCTGTGGAGCCAAAGTGAGAGATTGAGAGTATTATTTGTGTGTTCCTCTCTCAGCTGTAATTTTGTTTGTCGCTTTTTTGTCCTGATTCCGTCAGGGACTCCTCACAGAATGAAGAGAAATTGGGTTTCTTGGCAATCTATGTAGAGCAGGACTGACCAGAAGCGGTAATGAAGATTTAATCACCACTCAGCCTAACTGAAATCATGAAGCCAATTCATCATAATGTGGTCATTAACAAGGAAGATGCACAAACAGAAACGTACACACACAATAATGTGCATCAGCAGACAAACATGTTGCATACAGTCGAGCCTCTTTGCGCACTAACAGATAAACATTATTACCTAGTATATGTCTGTATGTGCACTGCTGGGCAGGGTTATCAGATTTTGATTATTTGCTCCTTTTTTCTATTTTATAGTTTCTAAATAGCACATTTTAAGCCCATAATATTTGGAAGAATAACAACCACTGAGAAAGGATCATCATTGCATGATTTCCTGTCCTGTTTTTCTTGGAGTGGGCTGTAACAACGATTCCATGTTGTGCTCCACCTACCAACCCCTCAGAGCCATCCTCATTTTGTCCCTTGCTTTTACCATTTCTTTCAACTACCATCCCTCGCTTCTTCCTATCTACCATAGTCGCTTCTCCTCTTCTCCCCTAACATTTTATCCTCATTTTTCAGCCCTGGTTTCCTCCCTCTCCATCATCATTTATCTGCATTCAGTCCATTTTCTTCCCAGCCTGATGGCTCTTAGATGAGGCGTCTTTCTGGTTAGAAACTGTAATGAAGACTGAAATACTATTTTCAGAATGGCTACTGTGAGATTTCTCCACCACCCAGTGCTGATGCAGAGTGATCGATGCTGCTGTTGTTGTTTTGGTTTTCCAGTTTGCTCTTATTGATGTGTCAGCTCATCTCAAAGCAGATATTGCTAATGACTTCCAGCTTACATGGAGCTCTGATGGAGACAAGTCAATTCATTTGAATGTAATTGTTCCTACTGGCTAGGCAACCTGCATGCATCATGCAGAAGTTATCTCTTATATTTGTGCACTGCTTTATTTTTCAAAATCGCATTAACAGTTTGACTAAAATGTTACCACATTGCTGTCAGTTATGTCTGCATGATAATGTGCGGTATTATAAAGAGTCTGCTTCTCCTTTTATTTTGTGTTGTAATGTGTGTCACATTAGATTTATCTTAAAATTGTTAGTAGTATCTCTTATTTGGCACATGATTCCATCTTTACATAGTCTAGACTGTTTACTTTATTGGATATAACTGCCAAGACTATGCAAATATACTAACAATTAATAATAATTTGCAGATTGAAGTTGTTATGCAACAGCTGTAGCACGTTTTGTTTCTGTAGATTTATGCTTCCTTTGTAAAACCAAAGTAACCCAGATTTCCAACCCTATGAGAACTAGTCTCCTATTGGTCTGCTCCGCTGGCCTGAGCCTCCACCACCCAGTTCACACTATCGGTTCTCCCCTGGTATCAATAAAAAATTCCCTCTCGTTTGCTTTATTTTGAACATTCTTCTGATGTTTCCTCCGCTGTAATCTGTTTTTGCTGTTGAAACAAAATACCAAAATAATGTCTGAAACTCACCATTATTTTAGATGGAAAAAGACTAGACAGATTGACATTATTGTCCTCCATTTTTAGTTATTCCTCATGTCATGATATAGTTTGATAAATGTGATCCTTATCATACATGTTGAATAAAGATATGTTTCAGCCAGTGGAAAAATCAACTTTACTGACTGTTTATGACAGTTTTCTTAATGACTGTCATCCTCCTGCAGCTAATGATTGCTCATGTTGATGATACAGGATGTTGGAGTTCTCATGAGCAACTTTGCAGGTTGTGTCTGAGATGAGACAGTAGTTAATGATAATTCTACTCTTCCTACTGCGGTAACCTATTTTTCACTGGCTTGTGAAGCAGAAATAACACCAGTCTCTAAATAGCTCTTCTCTCCTGCCAACAATAGATCTGCAGGGGGCTGATGAGGGTGTTGATTCAGCAATTAATCTACAAAGCCCAGAGAAGTCCTGCTTCATGAAACCATCCTTTCCCTGTAGCGTTTAAAAAGCTTCAGCTGCTTGGAGTCTCCCCCACAGATGTAAACAGCAGTACGATGAGACAACAGCATTCCACAAACCAAAAATACAAAAGAAAACCTATATTATTTTATTGAATTCATCTGGACCTTAATATACTGCCACAGTTCCACACTGGTTTGCTGTGATCACACATTAACCATCTCCAAAGTATCATTTGTTTTTTATGTTCATTTCATTGCCAGTTATGGTAGCAGTGCCAGATACCTGTTTATGCTGGATGACTAAAGTCCCTTTATCTCCTTATAAAAATACATATTATCTAACACTGTGGGTAACAGAGGAAGATTGGTCAACTTGTGCTGCCACAGATAAGCTAATCACAGCTGGTGTTTTATTTAGAAATACAATCATTCTCTAATGTATTTAATCTTCATTACATGCACATTGTCTTTTTTCAAGTCAATATGAGAAAGAAGCAAATGACACTGGTCCTTCTTCTTTATGGTTTGTTAAGCTGCCACACTGTGCACGGCTACTCATTCCTGTCCACAAGAGTCGCAGTGCAGCCTGTTTTCAGTGGTATTCCCACTTACAGACAGCCAATTGAAATAAACCGATCTAGCAGTCTATCAAGTTTTGCAAAATTCATGCGTTTCATGTGTGTTACATAGGTATACATAGAAAACCTGCTAGATTGTGGTTCTTGTGGGACCAGAATGCATAATTCTGCTGAAATGGAAAAGAATTAACCCTCTAAGGAATTATTGTATTCTTTTCATAAAGGCTCAAATGAATATTTTTAAATACACTCGCATTCATCATAGAAATGACAGTGACCAAATTTATGATCTTATTATAATTAAGACAATAGGAATGATTTATTTAACGAGACTATTTTAAATGTGCATCATCTACTGCAATGGCTCGGGGAAAGTAAGGTTAAAACCAAAATAATACTTTTAGTTTATGGTTTGCATTTAGTTTTTTTCTGTTTTCGTTTTCTACTTTTAAACAGTCTACGCTGCGTGCAACGATCCAACAGATCCGTCTATCTTCTTTTGAATGCAACGAGACAATTTATGATAAAACAAAGAGGAGATAACTGTGTTTACCGTACTGATGAAGCTGTGTCACCTCATCTGTTTCAAGATAACTTGTTTATGAAATCTATATTTATGAGAAATTCACAATGAATGAATGAAAGGCAAAAGGAAATAGGTGGTGATTTGAAGCCTTTTTTTGCAATTGTTTCTCTTTTTGAAAGAAGGAATGTTGTTCAGTTGATTTCCTGTTTCTTTTCCTGTTTTATTCATTTCCCTCTTATTTCAGTTTATCCATCTCTGCTGTCTGACATAGTTTTATGGAGTAAATCCTGCCTCGTGTTTCTTATTAGAGCTTTAAGTGACAGAATGGTGCTGTGTCCATCCAGCCCATCCTCTGTACATCAGGCTTCATGTCTCTCTTATTCACTAATCAAATTCACCAGCTTATTTCGCACCAGAGTTCTGCTTATTAGAGAGAACATAGCTGAAGTCATTTAAGATTGAAAGGGGCAAAAATAAAAATATTTTAAAATATATTTGCATTTTAATATACTTTTATACACAAGCTGTGATTACAGTGAAAGCCACTATTCTCAAACAATTTTCCCAATGTGTTTTCCACCACAAGGCCACATAGTAATGGTCCAGATCATCCTCTGAATATTAGAATAGTAAAAAATGGAATATTAATCATAATGTGTCTTTTCACCTGCATCTATGTAAATTGTGTCTGCAGTAGCTTCACAAAAATATAGTGCAGGACATTTCACACTCTTCCAGATTATATTGGGATAGATTTTGCTTTCTTTTCCTTGCAAAAGTGTCTAATGTAGGAAATACATTTAAGCTATTTTAAAATGCAGAAAAAGACTGAAATGTGACGTTTATTAGTATGCAGGTAGCTGGCTGTGTAGCTGCCTGTGTCCACCTCTAGCTGCAACAGGAGCCTCAGTCCATCTTGGGAATGATGGTAGAAGCTTGGCACACCTTTCCTTTGGAAGTTTCTCTCATTCTTCTTGGCAGAATCGTTAAGATCCATCAGGGTGAATGTGGCGCATCAGTGCACGGTCATTTTCAGTCTCTCCAGAGATACTCTGCTGGGTCCAGGTCCAGATTCACTCCAGACTTTCATGTGTTTGTCCGATAAGTTGTCTGGGGATGTGCTTTAACATGTCAGGTTAAAGTGTAAACGCATTGCACCACCCTGTGATGCTGAACTGTGCTGCAGATTTTCCTTTAGGTTTATTCGACATGTTAGTGCCTCATTTCCCTTCCCGGCTGTGTAAGCTGTCAGTCCCTGCTGCAGAAAAACATCCCAGCTGTTATATTTGATTATAGGGGTGGTGTTTGTGCGGTCATGCTTTGTGTTTGGTGTTCTCCCACATGTTGGAAATTATAGCCAGTTTAATCTGTTTCATTAGAGAAGAAGGCATACTTTTCACAGTCTGAGTTGATTAGATGTTTTTAACCTACGAGCAGCCTGTTGTATGTTGATCAGTGAGAAATAGCTTCTTCATCCCCAGAAATATTTCAGAATTTTATTTATAGTGGCAATTGGTGGTTTTAGTTAACTCTAAGATGTCGAGCATTGATAACTGATCACTCAGATTGGCCAGGAAGTCAGATTCAGGAAGCTTCTTCCATCTCAGAATAATCAAACACACTGTGTTTTTTTTTTGTTTGTTTGTTTTTTATTTACATCATGACACAATCCCACCTCACAGATTTACAGACAATTCTTTGAAGGTTTTAGTTTTGCTTTTAGTCCAAGATACAACGAGCACTGCTGTTGCATTATTGTGTTCTTTTTTTTTATGTCACATCAGAAGTGTGTGTGTCTGTGCCAGATTTTGTTCATTAATTGTTTCTTTTCTTTTTTTTTTTTTTTATCCCAACTGTATTTATTTCTCAGTTGGGTTACTCAATTCCTTGCAAAACAAAGAGCCTTGTACTTTTTGGTCTTGACTTATTTAATTAAAAAGAAATTAAATAATATGTAGTGTCATACCAGCTTGTGTGTTTAACCTATAAAACTCTGAAAATTGGACAGATTATGTTAGATGTGACCATTTATGACTCTTTGACTCGTGTACATCTTTACATGGCTTCCATCAAAAATGAAGCATGCACCTATTTCTAGCGGAGTTGCACACCTATTTGCTCCATACACTTTCATCAACATGGTAATGTAAATAATAACCATGCAATGATTGTCTCAGGATAATGGTAAAGCTGATAAACTATTGTCCAGCCTTAATTTATTTATTTATTTTTTTGTACAGCTGTTGGGGATTGGTTTGTTCTTTCCAACATTCATGCTCTTCTCAAACTTTAAATGCTCAATTCATCTTTATTTGACTCGCACAGCATAGCAAAGGACAGTCTCAATACCTCCTAAACCTCTTTTGTTCATACTTGTCTCTTGAAGATGCAGTAAATAAGGAAGACAGTTATTGTACAGCACCGTATGTGATGTACACCTACACGTTCACGGGAACACTCCATCATGTCACTGTAGTTCATGAGTCAGACAAAGAGGTTTGGCTCAATAGGATGATTGCTAGCATAAAGAGCTTGTCGATACGTAAGTACTTGACTTACAATTAGTAGGAAAGAAAGAAAAGCGAATAGCTGCAACTCGCTCAAACTGTACTGTCATGTTTATAATGATGCTGTTTAAATGCCTACAGGAAGTGGCACTAAGTGCTCTATGTACGATTTTTTGTGCATCCTGTAAACGAGAAAGTTGAGGTGCTGGGAAAGCGGGACTGTTTGACTTTGTTTCCTTTTGTTGTTTTCTAATGGTCACCAGCATTACCAAAGTCCAATAAAGGATTATTTAGGTATGGAATAGCATGGCTATCGGCTGAATAGATATTTCTTTTACAGCATATTGTCAATCTTTCAGTAACATGTTCTTCATTCTGTTGTAATATTAAACACAATAATGTATTAAACTCAAGCACAAGTCTGAAAAAATGCATCAAGTTAAATTTCAGGCTGTTATGTGATTAATATCGTATTGTAAGTCAGGATGGATTTGGTCATTGGCAACTTTACACCATTAAAGGTTGGTGAATTTATCACTAGTTGTTTTCTTCCTGAAGTTAAAGGAGGGGTCTGCAGAAAATATAGTGCCAAAGGAGCAACGTTTTGAAAACCTGTGGCTCCGGTTTCATTAATGCAGTTGCAAAATCCTGTATTTCAAATGAATACTGTTAGGCCAGTTTGATAGTGTAGATTGCTTTTGAAGGTTATTTGAAGCCTTTACAAAATTTACAGTATTTACATTTTCATATTTTATATGTGAAAAGGAGTAAGCAGGAGTATAAACTTCCATCACTCTACCCCACTTCCCATACTCTGTAATGCTTCCACCCTGATACACTGGTCGAGTTTCCTATTTCACAATAAAATAAAGCTTTCTAAAAAAATATATCTGACTTCAAATACTATCACATCACCATCTTTGTTCAATAATTTTATATTGAATATTTTCTTTTACACCTTAAATTGTTAAATATTTTTACTTTCTTTTATCACTTAACCTGTTCCTTAATATAATCCCTGATATTGAAACACACATACTTCTTAAAGCTGTTCTGAAACGCTGGATTTGTAAATTCCATGTTAGAGGCCTTAAAAATGTCTAGTAGGCAAGTTCTGAAACCCAGGTTTCAGAAGCAGGTTTGACTTGATAAAATTTTTTCTCTTTGAATGAAAATTGCCGAGAATCTTTTGTGCATTTAGATAAGGACTGCATATTTCTCCATATGACACCACAAATGTCATGAAAAGCTGGATAAATCTTCCATTTTATTAAAAAGAAAAAAAACTAGTGCATGTCATGCATCACTTTCCAGTGACTTTGTGAAATACAGAAAGCTGTAATCAATATGATATTTAAAAATGATTATTAAGAGAACAGCGTGATCATTCATGCGTTACTTAAATGCTGGTGGTGTGGCTCTGCTGTATTTATTTGTTTGTGACCTTCCCAGTGGCATGCTGGTGTGCAAAGCTCTGTGAAGTTGAAGTGTTCCTCTTTAGTGTTCTTTAGTTTACAGAGCAGAGATTGCTCAGTCCTTTTCACAGAGGACAAAGTTGCTCATGGAGAAAATAGCCCCCTGTGAGGCAAGCAATGCAGACTGACATTTCGCCCCAATGCACACTCAGAAACGCAAACAAAGAGCTGAGGCAAGTACACAGATGGGCAGAGATATAATGAATATTTGGTTTTGTATGCAGAAATAAACATTAAAATCTGAACATTTTACAGATGGCAAGGTTCCCGACCAGCAGGAAACAGTTCCAGTATGGAGTAGAACTATTCTCACCTGCAGTGTTGCCACCTTCCAGTTTGCACATCGTAATGCCAGATAGCACACGTTAAATTCATGAGTCCATGCTTAAGTAGCAGTTGTTTGCCAGAACTTGAAGGACCATTGGTAGGACGTTATCCAATTGTCCATGTGTTCATCAACCCAGGTGGATAAGTTGACTTGTTTACAGTATGGCCAGGTAAGGAGGACAGAACTGTGTTCATAACCCAGCTGTGGTCCAAGTTCTCCTCTCACACTGTCACTTTCTCTGCTTCTGCAAAGTTGTATCATTGAATTAATGCCAACTGTATTCAAAAGTCCCATCTGAGCTCCATGAAGGTGGCATGGACAGAGAGCTCAAACAGAAGGCCCGTTTCATGAGTGACATTCTGCATGGGGGGAAAAGTGTTTACTTCCACCCACACAAGCTGGTGGGTTGTAAGCATGATTCACTTCATCATGTCACTTCATTAATCAGTTTTCAGTGAAGCTACAAAGTAATAATTTGTACTAAGACTGTAGATGGGCTGTGAAGCACAAACTAAAAATGACATTTTCTGGTGGTGTTTTTTTATTTTGGCAGCCTCTGATTGTCTCACATGCTTCACACATTCACACTCTGATACCTTTGTTGCTCCTTTTTCTATTAGGCGTAATTATTTTCTCTCGATTTTGTTTCGATTAATTTCGAGACACAGATTTAGTCGGTGACATAGATACTTGTTTGTTTAGTCTTTCTTATCAAACTTGGCTCAAGCCAAAAGAAAAAAACATTTTTTTCTTTTTTAAAGCACCAACCCAACAGGTTCAGATTTGATGTTTGAAGGCTGTTATTTATATGAATGGCTTATCTCCGATCAAGTAAAAGTCATTTTAAGGCAATGTATGTAGACAGAATTGCTGTTTTTCCTTACTATAGGATCAAAATGACAAAAAAGTGCATTGTCTTTTGATAAAAGGAAGGATGGTGTGAAAATATATTGGATAAAATCTAATATTGCAAAATCCCACACTCTGGACCTCAAACTCTATTACAATCATTCACACATGACCAGCATATAGTAATTACCCGACTTATTTTTCCAAAACAAAGAAGAAGAAAAAATAAAGAAGTGCAAAAGTATTGTTTTGGAAAGTTTGATTAATGCATGGATCCAAAAACAGCAGAAATGAACATAACCTGCAACACTGAAGGACACTGGTCACCATAAAAAACCTTTATATATATTTTTGTTAGGTGTCTTTGTTGCAGAGAACAGTGTGCTCAGTAAAAAAGGTACTTGATGTTTGCTTCGGCCACATAAGCCTGTGGTTTGACCTTGGGCCACAAGTCTTGTTCCGTCAGCTCAAATCAAAAGCCTCTCTAGATGATGTGTCAGATCCTTGAGAATCCTTGTCCAGCTAGCAGCACTGATTAAGAATTTAACAAACATCAGCTTCACATGACTTCAGAGGTTTGGATGGGAGTTTGAAGTCAGGACACAAATGCAAAGAGATGCTTGGAATTTATGTTGCGGTTTCACATGAGAGGTTTCAAAGTCTATTTAAAGTTGTATTTATTTATGCTTATGCTCTTCCCTATGCCTATCCTCGTCACTGCATCTATTTGTACAAGTATATTGCAGCATATACTGAAAGGAATTGAATTTTGTCCTAAAACACACAATTTAAATAAAAACAATGACTAATAAAATAGACTATATTCTTTAGGTACAACTTATTCACATTATTTATCAGTTAATTATCCTGCCAGTGAGGCTTATGTGTGAGTATCTCAGAATCGTTGTCAGAGCACGCCTACCTCTTCCCATTTTAACTCTTTCTCCATCTACTTGATATTTTTCTCCCCATTAGCTGGCATCATGGGACTCCACGCGTGGTCTGAACGGTAGCCTGAAGGAGAATCGAATAGAGAGCAGTATGCAGGGCGTAACGCTCAAGATTGTAACTTTACTGGTAAGTTGTATAAGTATGCTGGATCCATTTACATTTTGACCTGAGTAGGCAAATGTCCTGTAAATACAGCAAAGTCTCCAACACATAAAAACATTTCTCAGGTCCAAACTTCAGCTAACAGATACGCTTTAGTCTGTGGGTAAATGCATGCTTTATTCACTTCTACTTTACAAATAAATTCTTGCCTTTAACTGAAGTGAGTTTCTTTTTACTCTGGTAAAAAATGTTTTGTTTGTTTTCCTTTAACTTGCATATAGTTTTGAGTTAATTTATTCAATATTCTCTCCAGGGAGTCTGATAGTGAGAGATGTGAAACTACTGTTCAAAATGTCCTCAAAAAGCAAACAATTTTACAGTAAATGACCATAAATATAAACAGAGTGGATCATAAAATCCTATGCTACCAAAATACTGTCAAATATAATATGTATGACTTTATCCAGAACTTGTCAAATAATAAAGTAATGTCTGTTGCAATATTAATACTACGTCTGTGTTCTCTGAAACAGTGATGAGACAACTGAACCAAGCTTGGCACACAGTGCCTCTCAGTGCTTTCAAATTACAGTTCAATAGTAAAACTCACAATATTTACTGTACTTCATGATAATAACCAGTAGTGCAGATGGAGGTATGTTTGAAAATGCTGATGCCGTTGATTAAAGTGATGATTATTGTGTGTGTCGTAGTTTCCTGCTTTCAGTCTGAAAGTAGGAGTCTGGAAAAGATCAGAAGGTCATTAAAACCTGGTTACACTGCAGCAGCTTTTCCAATATTTCTTCAAATGCTCCAGTGTCAGAGTCTCTGCCCTCGTCCTCTACCTCAATCATTTCTCCTCCTCTCCATTTTTCCTCTTCTTCACAGATGAGTTACCTGCTCCGTATTTATTCACCTAAGTTCTGCTCAGCTCTCTCCTGGCAGTGTCACTTAATCAAGTCATTTGCCCCTTCCCACTTTAACAACCCCCTCTTCTGTGTCCCTCTCCACATCCTCCTCAGCTCCTGCTACTCCACCTCCACCATTTAATTCTGCCCTGACACTTTTGACTCATAAAGAGGA
The DNA here is from genome assembly GCA_037177335.1 of Kiunga ballochi. Taxonomy (NCBI): domain Eukaryota; kingdom Metazoa; phylum Chordata; class Actinopteri; order Atheriniformes; family Pseudomugilidae; genus Kiunga; species Kiunga ballochi. Next base: position 17,284,650 of record JBAMIG010000017.1, on the reverse strand, counting down.
ACTATGGGTGGAGCAATAAATTTTAAATGGCAATTTCCACGTTGATGAACCACAGCAGTTGCCGTAGTGCCATGTGTTATGGGTCAACAGTCGCGAAGGAAACTATTTTATTAAGATGAAGTTTAATGTAGATCTTCATAAAGGTGTCACCTCACAGTTCCTATTATGACTGAATGTGTCCTCGCTTCAGTCGTCTGGCTGGCCGTGGGGACATTTTGGCGCATCTGACTTAATGACTGATTGAATAAGCAGATTCTGTTTGCCTTTCAAAGTTTGACACTAAATCTCTGAATTAACCTTTATTCATGTTTTTCTGCATTTTCTTGGTGCAAGCATGATAATCTCAAACTGCTTTCACAAATTTCATTTTAACAGGAGGAACCTTTTGTGATGGTGGCAGAAAACATTCTGGGTCAACCAAAACGGTATAAAGGTTTCTCCATTGATGTCCTGGATGCTCTCGCCAAGATCCTGGGCTTCAAATATGACATTTACCAAGTTGTTGATGGAAAATATGGTTCAGCTCTCCCTAATGGATCCTGGAATGGCATGATAGGTGAACTTATTGGCAAGGTCTGTGTTTTTTTCTCTCTCCTTTTCTTTTTTTCCGTCAATGTCTACTTATAGGGTCCAAATGATATGTTTAAATGAATGCATATTTAGAAGCAGATGTTTAGTTTGAAGTAGTGATGTCTTATTTTTGGCCGATATCGGCATTAAAATGTGATAAAAGATGTCATGCATAGACTTACATATACATTTGCTTTACACAAATCACAACAAATCCTGTGGGCAGGATTATTAAACATCACCAAACCACAAAAAGAAAGAGGGATCAAAATATATCTGTATCGGTTGATATTGACTTTACATATTAGGGACTGGACAAAAATCGGTAAAAAGACAATATTTAACATCTCTAGTTGTAAGTAGATTAATAAGGAGCCAGAATTTACTTCTTTAAACATAAAACTTAAAATAATTCAATACCTGTAATCAGTTGTTATTTTTTTTAAATAAGAAAAACATTAAGGTAACAACTACAGTGATCAAGAGTTTCTGATAGTATGAGATCTAATGAACTTTGATTATTAGAATAAAAGTAAATGATGTCATTAGCTGACAGCAGAACAGCAATATAGGAAAGGAAAGTCGGGTCAACTAAAGAAAGAGAAACTGTTTTATTCAAAAGATTTTACTTCCACAACTTGAGTAATTTTTATTAAAGTATCCAATAAAGTTTGCAATTTTTAATTAAAATTCAAACTGCTAGTGCCTCTTAATGATGATGATGATTACAATTTTATTACCAGGGTTTCTACAGAAAACAATAATTTACTAAAATGGTTGGGTGGAGGGGTGCTGCATTGTTGCTGAGTAAGGAAACATAAGCAGTGGGTGTTAGGATGCCGGTAAAGAAACAAAACCACTGGCCTGAAACATTTGTTTGATCATTAATTTAGGGTAAACAGTAAAATCTGTTCTAGCTTTGAACAAACGTGCCTTTTGTTTTACAGCGAGCTGACTTGGCCATATCTGCCATCACAATCACGCCTGAGCGCGAGAGTGTGGTTGACTTCAGCAAGCGCTACCTGGACTACTCTGTGGGAATCCTGATGCGGAAATCTGAGGAGAAGATCAACATTTTTTCTCTACTGGCACCGTTTGACCTGGCTGTGTGGGCTTGCATTGCTGCAGCCATCCCTGTGGTGGGCATCATGATTTTTCTGCTCAGACGGATCCAGGCTGTACGCTGCCACAGCAACACAGGAGCTCATCCTGCACCATCTGCCTCCACTTCCCTTCAGAGCGCTATCTGGATTGTTTATGGTGCTTTTGTGCAACAAGGTGAGTGGCAGCCATTATAAATCATTCATCTGCCACATAAGAAATTCAAGGATTGTACTGTTTGTAAGGACTGGCCTTCGGTGGTGCAACACTGAATACCATATTTATCAACCTTTTGTAGAAAATGCTCTAAATTCCACCTAACAAATACATTTTAAAATGGAGTGCAAGTAAAAATGAAAATCTGTATTTAACAATCACCTAGGCCAGTCATGTTTAGGTAAATAAGCAGCTGTTGATAATCCCCACAAGTTCCATACGAGAACCAGAAAGCAAGAGCATTTAGGATCTGAAAACAGATCTTAAGCTAAAATAAACAAAAAAAAGAAGAGAATGGATTTATAGACTCTGTGCCAAAAAAGTCATGTCACAGCATACACATTGATATTTCTGCTACTGGAAGAGGACAGAACACAAAAGCACTATTGGAAAACATTCTCAGCATCATTGCAGGTGTAGTTATTCACCATCTGATGTCAGTAGCTGTTGATTGGTTCGAGAGAATCCAGAAAAATGGATGGCATAATCTAACGTGGTTAGAAAATACCTAATATTTCTCTTATCTAACTTCAGTGAGCAAAAACCCACTTAGACCCATAGAGAGAGAAGTTCTGTGCAACATGGGTTTAAAATCTCTGCACATATTTAACAGGTAGGATCTTTCATGGGAAGCAGGGCTCCAGACTGCGACCATATAATTGTATTTTGTGACTAAAATGTGGAACATTTTGAATAATTTTTCATTAACTCGCACATGTGGAAGTAAAATGTGTAAAGTTGCTTTTTTCAGCATTGAATTTATTTCAATAATAACTACTAAGCTAACAAATGTCTGCTGCCTCTTCAGCCTAGGAGGTCAGTCATGTGTAAATTAGCTGGTTTGCTGACTGAATTAAGTGCAGTAGAAGAAAAGAGAGGAACACTAAAAAGAAAACCAACATGTATGAAAGCAGGGAGGAAGGAAGCAGTTACTCCAAAAAAATATAAAAAATGGGCGTCGGGTGAATAAATGACATCTGTCAGACTCCAAGCTGCCTGCTATTTAGAAAAAAAATCACCCATCTCATAGTTGTTATGAAGGTAAACCTGATCTAGTAAAGCTAAAATGTTATTTGTGGCAGCTTGTAAACATGTTTGTTTCTGCTGTGAACTTTCCACTTCTGGATTGGCTTCGCTGTGAACTGCAGGAAGTCGCCGCTCAGGTTCACAGAGCACAAACGTTTTCAAAGATAATGAGCTGAACTATCAGAACTTACTCCCCAGTAAAGCCAGTGCTCCAGAAGAGACGAATGCTGAAATGCCTGATCAAGATGGCAAGGAGATGGTTGTGGCAAAAAACAAAAACAGGTGTTTATGGTTCAATTTCAGTGCAGCAGCTTTTTATTTGCTGCAAAATAAAATGGTAATGATAAACACTGCAATTTTTGCATTTATTGACCAAATATTTATCAGTAATAGATTAAAAATTAGATGAAATGTGAACATTTGCTTTGCAAGTTGACTTTGTTGTGCGCCTCTAAATTTTCTGCTTCCGCATCAAAAGATTTAAGTTACGGGCCACCATGCTCAGAGTAAAGAGAACTAAAAGGAAAAGAAAAATTATTCTGGAGCCCAGTAAAGTGATTTCTGCTCACATTTATAAAACGTCTAATGATGCCACATCAGCTTTGTTCCGTTTATGTCACAGATAAACTTTTAAGTTTTGACTCAATGGTTCCAAACAAAAAAACAACTATAATTTATTACAGAGAGGAGATAAAGAACATGAGACTGTTTGCTACATCCCCAATGTTTCACTCCAGAGAAAAAAATAGATTTATTTATATTTTGCACCACTAGATCAGAACCAGGGTGTAAGTAGAGTTGCAGTTTATTGAAAACTACATTTAAACTCAAAGAGACTGTTCTTCAGCTGATCAATATTTAAGACCATTAACACCCCACCACCACCACAAAAAAAAAGCTAAACTAAAAGTGTGAAAAACTAACTCCATTGTAAACCACTCACTCCACCTTCTTACTGGTTACTGGATATTACCGTTTCCAGGAAGGCAGTGGGAAAGTTGTTTTATGTGTTGAAGATGACATCATGAGGGACATCCACTATCTGGACGTATATCTTTCTAAACGTCCCTCGCCGTCCATTCCCAAACATTCTCAATGGGAATTCAAATTAGAGGAACATGCAGGATGATCAAATTAGTGCCACTGCTCTCTTGAAAGAAGTCCCTTAAGAGACAGACATTGTGCACTGCAGCTTTGTCCTGCTGAATACCAAGCTATTACCACACACCCTCATTCAGGAGGGATGCTCGCTGCAGCATCTCTACACAGCCAGCAGTAGTTTTACACCCTTACACA
>JBAMIG010000017.1:17260730-17270735 GCA_037177335.1 Kiunga ballochi | reverse complement strand
CTATACTTCCACATGTGTTAATTCATAGTTTGGATGCCTTCAGTGTGAATCTACAATGTTCATAGTCATGAAAATAATGAAAACTCTTTGAATGAGAAAGTGTGTCCAAACTTTTGGTCTGTACTGTGTATCTTAATGAATGCCACTTATAAACAACAGCTTGTGTTTATAGTTGTGGTTTAATCAGTTACAACTTTGTCCTTATTATGTTGTCTCAGGATGAAGCCACATCAAGCTACAAAAAAATTCTATTCAGCGACTGAACCAAATAGAAAAGACAGCGTTGTCTTAACATCTTCTTATTGCACAGGTGAAAGTAGACAAAGAAACAGGAAAACCTCATGATCTTGTTTGAATCCTAGACAACATTAAGCTCTCCTCTCAATACTTTATCTTAGCAGAAGTGGAAAATAGTTGGCTCACAGATCAACAAGGGTTATTCTGAATGTCTACTTGATTCTGATCAGTAAGTTGCCGCCTATGCTCCGAATGGTTTTTACTGATGCTCATTTGGATCCCTTTAGAGATCATAGGAACAGTAAATATGATCCCCTTGATGCCACTGCTCATTTATTAAGAATCGGTAATAAAGACAACTTAGATTTAAATCTGACTTTGCAAGCACAAACAATTCCACAACTATTGTTTCCATCTCCCATCTTGTAGATTTTCACCACAATCCTAGTATCTTTGATTGTTCTGCCCCATTACATTAATGAAACATGTTCAAGAAACACCACAATGTAGAATAAATAATCTATTTATAAACAGACAGACGGTAAGGAAGGTAAAATGTTTACGATCCTCTTCACTTTGCTTTTATCAAAAAACAGAAAAGGAGTCAGAAGGAATTATTTGTTATAAAAAGGTAACTAATAAAAGCATAAAAGTACAGTTTGAGCGTGCCCGGTGGGTAATCCACGGCTCTTTGGTAGATGCATAATGGGGGTTCTTAATGGAAATAAATTGGGAACTATTGCTCTAACCAAACACAAAGCTTGTTGGTCACTTCCGTTTTAAATAAAAAGAAAAAACTTTCAACAGAAACTGGTTACTGGGCATTATAATTTTAATCAATTTCTGGATTTTTTGGGGTCAGCACAAAACCTTTTCAAACATTTCTGTGTCAAAGTGTCTGTGCCTTATTGGCTGCAATTTGATTACATTTAGGATCTATTAAACAGAAATTCATGACAAAAAATTAAGCTGTCAATATTTCAAATGTTATAGAGGCTCTGTATATATAGTAATGATATGATGCCTTTTGGATAGGTTTCATATGTACAGACTGTGACTCACATGGATAGTGCACTCCTTTTGATCATTCATTTCCATACTCTGCTTAATGTGTAAATCAGGATGACCTGAACTTGCATGCTTCTGTAAAAAATGGGCCAGAGGTAATAAAGAGTGCACTAAATTCTACATCCACTTTTCTAGAAAACTAAGATTTCACTACAAACAACAGCATCGCAGATTTACAGCTTAGAGGGGGTCCTTCACGGACATCAACACAAAAACCCACAGGATCAGGAGGGAGATTATATCAGTGTCCTTGTGCTGAAATACGGACACAGCAAATTAGTGTTTCCTGCATCTGTTTGGGCTCACTCTGCATCTCCCATACAGGAATGTTAATCTCAGCCTCCTTAAAATCAGAACCCTGTAGTCACCAAGAACTTGGTGACTACAGACTATAATGACCTCGGTTACTCAAATGCAAAGCTGTCGCATTGTCAAACCTCTGACTAATTTTTAAAAATACATTGAACCACTGAGACAAAGCTCCAAGAGGAAAGAAAAAGAGCTCCGTTTTAGAAATGTCCTGATTAAGTGAACAATTGTTTTTACTAAGAAGTGCAGCTCTAAATATTACAGCTCTATCAGAAGACAGATCGACATGCATAAAATACAAATACTTGATTGATTAACTTTGATTAAGCTGTAAAATAACTACTTTGACCAGGAGATTCAACTTGTTTAGCTGTGAGTTACTGCGATGGAAATTAAGTTCTCAGCTTAAAACTCTTTTCATATTCACAATACAGGAGGAGTTTGTTCAGGTTCTTGCTGTGCTTTCCACATGCTCTCTGCTTGTGGGACTATGAATGGGTCTTATAACTGTAGGGCAAACATAAAATACATTTTACACTTGTTTGGAGCTCCTTTTTGTTCTTATGTTGCTATTAACAGAAATGTCTGGATAAAATGTATTTATTCTTTTTGTAATGTCGAAATCCATTTCAGGGCTATGCAAAGCTATAAATGGTCAGCTTTGTAATGAAATCAAGAAGAAAATGTCCTCATAGTGATAATCAGAAATAGAAAAATGTGGTTAAAATGCCAATAGCCACATCAGCTAATGTGGAAGACTGAACTCGTCAAAATATATTTAAAAAAGATACAGAAATATGAATATGTCAATGTAGAATTTCTTATAAGAAATTACACAAATGCCTTTTTCCAATGAGAAACCTGAAAGATGTTACAACAAAAAAAATGTGAATTTATTTATTCATTTCATTTGTATTAAACTCACTAATATAACTGATGCAGATATATTAGGCTAAAAAATCCGCTGCTTCTCCACTTCCAGAGCAGAACACTCTGGAGAAATCGGATCTCTTGGCTGCCCCACCCCTCACCCCATAATTTTGTTCTCCATGGCATTGCTGAAAAGACAATAAATAGGAAGTACACTTTGTTTATTTCCTGTATATGTAAGTGAGCCACGTCTGCCCTCTATCCAATCGGATCTAAAGCAGATTTCAGAGAAGGTGAATAAACATGTTTCAGTGTAAACCTTAATCAGAAATTACTATTTTCATGTACACTTGAAGAATACTTAAGAATTATTTAATCATTTTATTCTAAATCAATTATTCCAAATTCATGTAACCGCAGCCAAAACCCCGTTTAAAGTTTGGAGTAAGTTGTTATCACTCTTCTGAAAACACCAGCCTCTCATTTATTGCCTGGCAGGCTTTCTCTACAGTTTACCATATGTTTTAGTAATGTAAGACTCTTAACACTAATTGTTTGTATGTGCCTTATTTCCACACAGCTCATCTGTAAAGTCTCATTTACAATCAGCATGAGTTTCTATCTGTTGCTTTAAACTAAATACTGTGGTGTTTAATGACACTTTACCCTCTATGTGTCTTTAGGGAGCCTGGAGTCATTGTCAATGGATTTAGAAATGCAGATTTAGGTTTTTAGTTTTATTTTATGAGCTGGTATCACAATGTAATTTAATCACTGTTATATAATGGTGGTGTGTTAATTGCTCTGATGACTCGGATTGATTTTCTACATTTTTTTTTCTAATTTTTGTCCTAAAAACTGCTTAATTTTAAATTATCTGCTCTACTATTGGCATTTTTTTTCACAAATCATTTAATCTTAGTTTCTGGTTTTTGAAGGATATGTCAGATGTCCTTTGGTTTTCTTACAAGAAACTCTGCTCCTACTGTGATATTATTGAGAACACTCAATCTGTTCTCTCAACAGGATTTTGGAGCTTCAAGAAAAAGGTGATCTTGACATCCTGAAGCAGAAATGGTGGCCAAAGAAAGGCCGCTGCGACCTGCAGAGTCATACAGATGCTCAGCCAGAGGGCCGGGCGCTGCGTCTCCACAGCTTTGCTGGCGTGTTCTGCATCCTCGCTGCCGGGCTGCTGCTGGCCCTCCTGGTGGCTGCGCTGGAGACATGGTGGAACAGCAACCACTGCAGGAGAGAGCAGCCCAAAGAGGTGACCACTGACAACTCATCGGGCGCAGGCCTGCTAACCCAGAACCGGGCCATGGTGGCCTCCACGGGTACCCCCGCCCCACCAAGGCCCCGGTCGAGACCCAGACCCCCGGGCCCCCCGGTCCTGCCCAGAGATGCCACTGCCACACTCTACTTTATGGATCCAGCAGGCGCTGACGCCAGCCCCGATTTAGTAGAGCTGCAGTACACCCAGTTGTAATAGGTGTGCCCTTGATAGTCCAGACATTACGTGATCAATCTTATCATTCCTTCTCATGTTGGGAGAGAGAGAGGTTGGGGTGCTCACTTAGGGACTTCTGTGGTTTCTCTCATACAGACACATTAAAAATATGTATTCACTGGATACATACAATCTGTCTCTGGTGCTCATGTGAGAGAAACAGCAGAAAGTTAACACTGAACCACAAATTCAAAATCCACACACTTGAAATTGTACTTCTGAGTTGATACATGCTTCAGTAGTGCAATCGCTCTCTTTAGCTAATCCATTCAAGTCTTAATGCTTTAGAGCTCTGACTTTAGCTTGCTGCTGCTGACTGAGCAGCCAACTGCATCCAGTAAACTAAGGCTTGACATGGATCCCTAAACTAAAGTGTGAGCTTTGACCTGCCTGTTTGACTTGACAGTCCAACAATAATGGACAAAAACACCCATTTAAAGCCCAGGACTGTCCTGAAAACACTCAGTAAATCAAACTACACCAATGTTGGGATTTGGTGCATGCACAAGTTTGAGTTACTAATTTTTCATTTTTTGTGTGCAGTGGCTCTCATAATAACCACATACTGCTGTCATGTAAAATATGATGTTTGTACAGGAACCAAATAAAATAAATTCAAATAGTTTAATACAGTCATTTTTCTGAATAGGCAGCATGTAACAATTCCCCACAGACCAATTAAGCAAACAAAATCAAAACAATACAAATGACTCAGACTATTATGATACTGAAATCAAAGAATTTGCTACAGCAAAAATGAACAGCAGGACTCAAAAATCATAATCTTATTGTTGTAACACAATTTGCTTGATCAATGAGAAATGCTCGGAGGTTTCTTGGTTACAACTAAATCCCAACAGAGCCAGGTATTCACAGCTGTGTGTCAAAAAATAATTAGTTTAACGAAAGAAAATATAATCCTTAGTTTTTGATTGGATAGAGAAGTTATGTCCATTTTCAACTTTTTGAAATACCCATTTCCCCATTTTCTATATAATGAAAGTAACCGCTTTTGGTAGAGAAACCTCTCAAAGGCTCTACGCTTTAATATAAAAACATTTCTTTGGTCGTTCTTATTTCATTGAAAAAAATGAGACAGCCTCAACAGTGAGAAACTTAAGCTGCTTTTCCACATAACCCTAAATTTCAGCTACCTTTTAGACTGCAGGGAATGAATGATTAGTGTTCAAAGGATTTGCTTGGGTGAAATATCACTTTAAATAGTTATATTGCTGGCACCATGACAGCATACTAATTCAGTATGTGGGCATTATGACAGCCTTTTCAAACTTTATTGCAGGCCTCAACACGTCAGCCAATAGTTTGACTTAATGGGAAATTCTCTTATTTGCTGACTTGTCAGGAGTTGAAAAAAAAAAGATTGACGACAGTCCATTAATCGCTCCGTAAAATTAGATGTTTGGCTCAGAATAAAGACGAAAAGCAAAAGAGTCTGCAAGCACAGTGTTGTCTTATTCGTGGTTTAGGATAAGTTAGAGTATGTAGTCGTCTCTGCCCACCATGAACTGATAGCCAAACAACTGCATCAAGAAAAATTGTTATGTAGTCTTCTGTGTCCTTTATGTACCCATACAACAGTTTTGTCAAACCGAAGGAAATTGCTGCAGAAGTTATGTTGCCAAAGTAAGACTTCTGGAGCAAACAAGTTTTACACACGCAGCTCAGTCCTGAACCCATAGTGGTGGAGTAGTGGCTTTGAGAATAGATATGCTCATGTTATTCCCTCTGCACTTCCTGTTGATTCCCAAATACAATCTCAGGAAGATCAGTGGGTGTAAGAACAAGCCAGTGTTGCTTTACACTTGCTGTTCAACATTGTGAACATGTTCAGTTTCCTGTTGTATTAATGTAAAACTCGCTCATCAGGAGTTACATCAGTTTCCGTCAGCTTGCTGTAAACATCAAATCCACAGGGCAGCTCGATCGTGTCCTCCATCCTTAGAGGCAGAGCTGAGATCTTTGTTTGGTGGCAAAGCCCCTGTCTTTTAAAAAGAGGCTGGTGAAGTCATTTTATTTCTCAGATATGTAAATGCAACATCCACAAGGACAGGACACAAAGGTCTTTATCAGGGTTAGTGCTACTGACCTCACCCATGAAGTGTTTAGGTTGTGTCTGAATAGTTCATATATCGGATTGCCAGAGAAAACTCCACTAAAATTATTTCCCAAAAATGTCAAACTATTCCCTTCATAAAGCAAACTTTAACAAGCTGCAATTATATGTCAATGTCCGGATTTATAAAAGACCATTTTGGTTATGCATTACTGTCTGATCTCCAGCAGGTGACTAAGGATTACAGTCTGCAAAGGGTTTCTGGTCCATTGACATATAATGACAAAACAAGCACTTCGCCAGAAGGGAGGCGGGACATTTGGACAGACAGAGGGAGAGACTGGGAGGAGGCTGAGGCTCTTGACAAAGGTCAGGAGAAGCCTGAAATACTGGACATTGGCTGGGACAAGGCAAAGGGGCGGGGCATGGGGGTCAACAACATTAGGATGTTTTTCCATCATTCATCTTCTCACCTCATTCGTTCGTCTTGTCTTGTGTTTGACTTAAATGGGTTCATGATAGTAAAAGCCTAACTCAAGCATGATAACATTTGTTGGAAAATGTCTCAGACATACTCTATAATTGGCTACTCTCTTTTCTTTCCCATCAATGTCTTTTAAAATTAAGAAGACAAACTAATTATTTATTTAGCTCCTGTTTGTATAAACTAATGTCCAGGTCTGATTGTTTTTGTGAGCCTGTTTTGTCAACATAGTTGTCATCAGTCACCTCATGTGGATGTGAGATTAATTCTACATAGAATGTAATGACTCCTGAATGAAAGGATTTTTTACATGTTTAAATATTCATTTTTAAGGTTAAATCTACATATTTATGTATTTTGGCTTCTTAGATGAAGCTGGAAAGGGCTACAGTATTTTTCAGCTTAAAGTCAAACTTTATTAGACTTCTCGGAGATGACAGAAGACGCCATTCACTGTTTTGAACATAACTAGCCATGATGGTGATATTGAGAAGCATTGTAACCTTGTCTTTGTCTTCTTTCACTCTGCATTTTCATCTCATTCCGTCTTTTAACCTCTGGATCTCTTTTCACTTCCTCATTCATTTTCACTTATTCTTATCACCCTCCTCCTTAATCACATTCATGCTCTCTCCCCTTCATTAAATCCTCCATCCACTATTCTTTCCACTGGCTTCTTTTATTCTACACGCACACTCTTTGGCACATCCTCTCCATCCATCTTTAGGACAAAGAGGTGAACCTGGAACAGGTCCACCAACGTTTGAACAGCCTCCTGGACGAAGACTTAGCCCACAAGCAGCTGCCAGGCCAGTCTATCGAGATCTCTGCCCTGGACATTGGCAGGATGCAGCCCAGCCAGTCCCTGGAGGCTTTGTCTGTTCGGGACTACCCAGCACACCGGGGGCCCCCTCCACTTTCTGTGACTACCTTCCTTCAGGAGGGTCATGTGGCAGGAAGGACACTCGGCGCGTCCGCTGGCAGGACCTTACCCCTGCCTCTCAGCAGTGCTACAATGCCCTCTATCCGTTGCAAACACAGGGCACCCAACGGGGGGCTCTTCCGTCAGAGCCCAGTCAAGACACCCATGCCAATGTCCTACCAACCAGTGCCAGGAGGACCCATCCCAGAAGCCAATGACCCCAGCCACGGGACATCCATCTGAGCAAATACTCAAAGACACTCAAGCTCTAAATGTGGAGCGCTTAAACAGAGTGCCAACATTATGAGAAAATATAAATAAAACAGTTAAAAAAAAAAAGTTTATTACCAGTGATAAATTCAGTGAGATTACATTCTTCACTGAGACTTTAATGTACATATTTGTAAGTACAAAGAGAGAAGCAACATAAAAAAGTGTATTTTGAATATTCAACCGTTGAGTTTAAAAAATATAAAAGTATTAAAAAATGACTGTTCGAATGGCTTTGTAAATTTTGTTCTAAATGAATAAAAGTGACACTTCTTTGTGGTTGTTTTCTAAGTGCCAAGTTAAAAGATGTTTTCTTTCAAATCAGAATTAACTGAATGTACTGTGAGAACTCATGAAAAAGACATTTCACACTTTAAAACACAATGGAAGAGTTGATTTTGTTTCATATGAAAAATAAAAATCATAACACTGAAGCAGCCAGATGTTTGCTTTAATACACGTTGCCACTCCGCATCACAGCCTGAGCACCAATTTCCTCAATGATAGTCTTTTTTTTCTCCACTTGAAATGATGAAAAGATTTATACTTTTGACAAATGAAAAATGTGAAGGTGAAAATTACATTAAAAATAATGTTTTCTTTGTTTTTAAGTGAAGTGTTATCAGCATCTATCAGTTTTTGTTTGTTTTTTTTCTAGCACAAGTTTCACGGATGGACTTCTGGATTAGTTGGAATAAACTAAAATGTGTTTTTCACAAGAGACGAGTTTCATTAAGGCAAAGTTAGCGGTTGAAATGGGATTTATAGTTTATACCTTATGAAGTGATGTGATGAATGTGATCACACATAATGATTGCCTTTTGAACGGCTGGTATTCTTCCCAGCATCCCACAGAGAATCAGCTTGAGCAGACTAAGCTTTCCATCTTGTGCACCCACTCTTGAAAGATCTACGTTTTGCTATTTTACTTCCTGAACACGGGTGACATATCACACAAAACTACACAATATTGCTGCTGCTATTTCTCCGTTTTTCTTCCCACCACAAGTCAAGCGAGTAGAAAGAGAAATTTAGAATCACCTTGTAATTTTCAATGCAAAAAAAACGCCGGCGCTAGCTCTAATAAGCAGTTACTCTGCAGTTGAAACAGAGTGCTTGTAGATTTTAACAAGCTGTTGCATCTTGCTGATTGGCAGAAAACACAGTTCCAAGAAGAGAGTCGGTGAAAATCAAGGATTATAAAACTCTTCTCAACAAGTATTTGAACAATGCGTGTCAAAACATCCATCCATCCATCCATCCATTATCGACCGCTTTGTCTCGAACGGGATCGCTTGACTGCTGGAGCCTATCCCAGCAGTCAACGAGCGAGAGGCGGGGTACACCCTGGACGAGACGCCAGTCCATTCATTGCAGGGCTAACACACAGAGACGAACATCAAAACATGTTGATTGTAATTTTTTTTTTACGTATACTAAATCAAAGGTTTCCAAAGTCAGTTTCCTAAGGGCCACCGTACTGCATGTTTGGGATGTTTCCTGCTGTAACACATCAGGTTTGTAGGTCAACATGCTTAAAAAGCACATGACTACAAGTTATCAAATACAGCTATTTAACTTGCATCTCTGTACTAAATAGTTACGTGTAAAAGTGCAAACAAAGTTAAAGATGATATTACCTGAGGAAAGAAGAAAATTAAGCATCCACAGGTAAAGTAGATGGACAGAAAAAGGAGAAGAGGTTTATGATCAAATCCTTAAACCGACAAAAGGACATTAAATTTGCACCCAGGAAGGATAAATGATGCAGCGACTATAAAGGGGACACTAAAGAAAAATGCCTATATAGTTTTGTTGTGTGCATGATGCAGTATCTGGTATGTAGAATAAAGCACATTTCTACTTTTACGACATACAATCAATTCAACATACTTTGCACAAGGCCACCGATGCAAACATCTCGCCAGCATTGTGGGTAAATGTTACCTATTGACTGTAATGATCTAAACAAGGCTGGTGTGACCGTGTGACCACATGACCTAAAAACTTGTATTCAATCACATTTAAAGATTACACAACAGACAAAGCTGTAGGGTCTTTATAGACAGGTTTTAAATTGCAGCTCAGTTAAGTTAAATATTGCCATTTCTTTAATTTTATTTCTTTATTTCCTTCTCACCAAAACTAGTGATTCTGTCTGAATGAAATTATTTTAGTTTTTTTTTATCACAATACATGTGTATTGCGAACAGTGGTACAACACTGTGCAGATTTCTTAGCTAAATGCAGCATATTATAGTGGT
>JBAMIG010000017.1:17248816-17260630 GCA_037177335.1 Kiunga ballochi | reverse complement strand
CAATTTAGAATCATCAATCAGCCTATCCCCAGGGTGCATGTCTTTGGACTGTGGGAGGAAGCCGGAGTGCCACCGTGCATCTGTAATCTGTATATATCTGTAATTGAGAGACAGGAAGAAAGAACTGAAATAAAAATAACTGAAAGATTGTCGGTAATTCTCAAACTACACAGGCTTTCGGATTTCACTAATAGTAAGTGTCTAGACTATGTAGAGCACTCCCTAGCTTATGTAACCTGGAAAGTCTTAAGTATGCAGACCCTGAATTGGGACACAGCTTATTTCTCCAATCAATGATTTAACTCCTCCACAGTCACCAGATTAGTGCACCTTTTAAATCATTGTGGACGTGCAGCCAACAAACCTGCAGCAACTGCAGTTCTACCATGTAAATACAGAGGACTAAAATCTCCAAAGAATGACAAAGTATTAACGCATTTGACAAAACAAAAGAAGGTCCAACCTGGTAACCATAAGGATGGACTTTATAAAGTGGCCAGTGTGTGAAATAAGCAGTTTATTTTGTATTTCATTTCCTGTTGCTTCACTATATCTACAAGCACTATCAAAACAAACATATCACACAGTATCACACATCCCCCAAAAAAAGTTTGAGCTATTTTGCCAATGTCTGATAAAAAATCATATTAAGTGATGATCTCACTTCATGCCTTTATTTCCCTTTAGTGCTCATACTCGGTTGCAGCTTGGTGAAACAAACAGCACACATTCATGAAAGGAGAGAAAAATATTCTCAAATATAATGCATAACTGTTCATACAGGCAGTGATGTCATTTCCCCTCCACCACCAATTCAAGCAAGCACATGGGGTTAATGTGAACAAAATGTTCTTGTGAGCCAGACTCAGCAGGATGAGCTGCAATGGGAATGCAAACAATCACTGAGGATATAGCTGGGCTGCGTCATTATGTTTATGTTTGGTGGGGGATAAAGATGGCCAAGTGTTTGCTGCAAAAGCTTAAAAATCCACTTTAAAAAGATTACTTTTACAACTGTGTCACATTTATATGAATGATATATCAATATAATTTTACAACTGTTTGTAGAGAGAAATGATGCTGGATAAAGAAAAACCTGTTTAACTTGTTAAGATCCCAGTCGGTTGGGTCCTGGAGCACAGCATGTGTTCACAGAATCAACCACTGCAGAAACAGTTCAATGTTGCCTCCAGTCGTCAGATACGTGACATATTTGGAGCTGGGCTCTTTGACATACAACAATTCACACAACTCTTGTGGAGTCCCCTGACCTCTTTACTCGTGCCCACCTAAAGCTCACTGCTCGTCAGAATTTAAGCAGATCTTTGCTCTAATCTTGCAGTTTTCCACTGCAGGGAACAAATCAAATGTTTGTTGGAAAGTGTACTGCTGCAAACTGAAGACCACATTTCTCCTCAGCCCAACAATTGTTTTTTAAAAAAACTTTTTCAGTAACATGCACAAATAGTAACAAAACATTAGCTAATCACCATTTCTCAATTATGAATAAATGCAGAATATATATATGTGTGTGCGTGCGTGTGTGTGTGCGTAACCGCTGAGCTGGTCTCTGAATGCGACTGACCAACCTGGAGAGCAGGCGTGCCCGCATGTCCCAATGAGACGTTTCTGACTGGATATGTGATGGACCCCTGGAATAAGTGGAAAGTCACATGTCTGTCAATGCCGTACGTTAAGGATGTGGAAGATGCATACATTATAGGATTTATGCTCATGGTATTCCTGCTGTTTGGAGTTAGCAGGGTTTTTCGGATGCGCAATTGAAAGTTTCAGCGTGAAAATGCAATGATCAGAGATCGGCCTATAAATGCTATGACTCTTGCTCTAGCAGAGCAGAACTGCAAGCTGGATGCCTTTCTGGCTCATGAAGGCAAGCAGGCTGGGGTTCCAGATGTGCTGCAGGGCATGGAAAACCTCTTGGGGAGTGTGTCTGACCAGATCAATCAAAATTGACCATCTTTTTGGCTGTGTGGAATCCAAAGACTTGGCTAAAGACTCAAGGCTGAAAAATGGCGAGTCTGTAGCCAAAACAACATCACAATCTGAATCTGGCTCCCTGTCTGTAGATCTGAAGGACACACAGAACAAAACAATCTGCTTTGTGGAATTGAAAGCTGATAAAAAGCTCTGGAAATATATATAGGTGTTTGTGTGTATGTTATCTGTAGCAAGCGTTTAGCCAGCAACAGTAGATTAGATTTAGCCCAGCTACATCTGTTAGCTAGTTAGCACCTGTTAGCTCAATTTGCTCTACTGGCAGCTTTGAGTTTGATCAATGTCAATTATCATCAATCATCAAGACCAGTCTCAATTCTAGCTCTTTGGTCATTCTGGTATTTTCCATGAGGGAAAGCACGTGGGTAGCTGCAAAGATGGTGATTGTAAGAATCACTGGACAAGTTTAACTTTAGTTTCTCAGAAACATACTGGGAGGCTCCATCCATCTTTTATACATCCTGCCTTAAACTGGCCATCAGATATTCCCCTGATGTATAGTTCTTTCAAAGACCCCAATTCCTTCATATTCTGTCCTATATAGCACATCATACTCAACCCCGCCAGGTACCCAGTATAATTTTCACAAAGTATATTAAATAATATGAATTTATTATCTAGTGCACAGTACTGTGCAGCATGCAAATCAAGTCTGTAGATGTGTGATCATCAGCATGACAATCACACTGAAAACTGGGAATAAATCCAAGTAAAGCCTCAACAACCACAGATAGTTTTCATTTAAAAGAATGTCTTGAGTATTTTTTTTTTACTTTAGTTAAATAGTGCAGACAAATCTGGTCAAGTAAAACAGCATTCACAAGATTGAACAAAACTTAAACATTTACATGAAAATTTCATGGAAAGAAAACTTGGCATAGCTTCTGTTAATCCTTGACGTTTTTTCTTTCACCTGATATTTTAAATTTTGATCTCCTTAAACTACAAGGATTTTTGCATGAATATAAAATGCAATCTATGTGTGGTCTTGGCACCAGCCGTCATGTGGCTGCTCTCCAGGAGCAAACTGGCTTTGAGGGGAAGGTGCCATCTAGATGAGCCTTTTTTTTCATTAATTGAAAAACAACTCTGCAAACAACCTGAAATCCTGAAAAATTGCAAACGCTGCTGCAATTTTTAGCAACTTGAATAAGAGAATTAATGGGTTTTGAACAGACAAGAGTTCAGTCTGGGAGCATCTTTTATCATATAAATGATAAAAAAAAAAAAAGATAAACAGCTGCCATGTGGGGAGATAAGCAGTATGGTCCAGCATCACCATCATCTATCTTGTACATTTTGTAGAAGATCAGAGAACACATGTCAGTGTGAGGGAAGTATTACCATTTACAGCAAGTAAGAGTGCATGCTGTGTTGTTTTATGCTTATTTTCTGACCTATGTTGATGAATCCATACATGTTTTGTCAATACTAAAGATACATCTTCTGTTTCTCACAATTTCCAAGGCTAAACCTGGGAAATGTTTGGTCGTGTGACCAAATCGTCTCCAATGTTGGATGGAAGAGAAAAATGAGTCATGACAACTCAGAATGGCTGTGTGGGGTTAGTTTCACATGTCAGGACCCCACAGAGTTACTGGTTCAGTCAGAACTGAGAGGAAAAACAAATTAAGTCCAGTTAACTTTCACTGAAGCCCAAGTACTTCCCTGACAAGTGTTTTTTGCTTCCATATGTGATGCTTTCTAGTTACTCAATGGTAGATACACACAGAACCCTTTACTGCTTATTGTTCAGAGGAGGTTAAGTATTTTAAAGCTCCAACATTATTCTTAACCTTTTTCTGATGGCAACTGAACACTTCATATTCATTACCAGCCAAGCTCAGAGATTCTGCAAGTTCTTAGGTTACAACTTTTAACTATGCTACTTTTTTTCTTGACATTTTTTTTCTCTTAAATCTATAAGAAATAAATAACATTACCTTTGTTTAAAATGACAAAAAGAAACTCCCCAGAGAAATGTGTTAAAGAGCCTGCTACCAAAGCAGCATTTCGCTGGATTATTCACTGTCAAAGCTTTTAAAAAGGAATGCTGGCATTGCTATTATTATCACCATTTGCATCAGTGGCACTGCAACAGTTGCATCGCTTACAAAGGAGGGGAATCTTTAGTATCTCTGCATCTGTCAAGGAAGCCTTTAGTCTTTTTTTTTCGGTTTGTGCTAAGGTTATCACCATCACTGAGCAACCATGTGGGCCCGCTTGAAATGTCGACCAGTATCTGGCTCTTGTAATACACGTGTAGCCGCTGACTACTTTCACCTGAGAACAGAGTCTCACCAGAAGAAACAAGGAAATTTCAGACTTGGCTCTCCACTACAAACACTTTTCATTGTGTTGCTCAAATAGAGAGTTGGGTAAAAGGACTTAAAAAAAAAGTGTAATGAATTACCACAAAATTTCTTCCGCAGTTTCCTTATACAGAGCCGTGATGTGACTTACAGTTTTGCAACAAACATACATGAAGTTTGGATCATTTACAGGAAATAAATTGATTAATATTTAAAGCAGCAGTTCAGTAACTGGTTTAAATGTTTAGAAGATGCATTTAGATATAAATCTCCTTCCAGTTGCATCATTTTTTATTTTCTTAAGTGAAGTCCTCTTTACATAATTTGCAAAACTACCTTCACTTATCTTTAGTCTGAAGCAATTTTATTTTTCCTCCTTCATAAAACAATTGTTACAGATAATCACTGTATTCACAAGAGAAAAAAATGCAATTATCTTTTTTTTTCCTGGCCAGAGATGGCTGCTGCAACCAAAAAACAAGCATCAAGTACGAGAATTCAACTTCAGAACCAGCAACAGCAGCAACATGTTCTGCACATCATACACCTGAAAAACAAACATTATCCAAGAAAACCTCATAAAAATTAACAAGCCAAAATGGCAGTGTGGAGCACAGATGAGGACTAGTTAATGAACAAGCAGCTGTCTGAATCAAGACCAACAATTTCAACCTACATTAAAGACGCCGTCTCTAGGCTTTCCATTATGCAAAGACATTTGGTGAATCCAAGCTGCATTCTCTTGATGTCTTATTTAATTTAGTGCCACTACATTTTCTCTTGCAAACCTTGCTTCTGTATTTATATGGCATTGCCAGTCACTGTCTTGCTGTGGAAATAATGGTGTGCAGCTTTACACCTCAAATTATCCATTAATTCTAAATTATACTAAAAAGTTTATTAGAAAATAAAAAAGTAGAAATGTATGTTTAAATAAAAATATCTGTTGAAGTCACAGTGACTATTTCAATGTTAATTATCTTTATATACATTAGTTGATGTGTGTAACCAGGGTTTAATTACACCAGGGCATTTTTTTTGTACCCCCAACTTTAGTCAACATGCATGTGTGTGTACATCAGTGTACAACAGTACCGTCAAAATCATGGTTACCATCACAAAACTTTCTGCTACAACTTTATGCAGCGGATACAACAAGGAATGCCTCATTTAGGGACAAAAGTCTGTTTAATGTTAATATAACTGGATGGTTATAAGTTATACTACTATACCTCTAAAGAGTTGATGACCACAAAAATCAGCAAATCAAGGTCATTGGGTGTGCAGCTCACGGCACAAATCAAAATGCTGCGGCTCACTATTCTAACAGATATTCTGTGTTGTTGCAAAGATTTAATACATCAATTAAACTATAGAACAAGCAATAAACAAAGCTGGCAAATAATTCATATTTTTTTTAAAAAACCCAATGATCCTTGTGGAAATAATGTTAATGCGTTTAGAGGTACTCCTCGCTTTTTCCAGAGTTTTGTTACTCACATGCTTTCACCACATCAGATCATCAACATTACATATGGGTTGTAATGACTGAAACAAAACTGGGGTGTTAGCAGATGGAACCTGGCCTAAAAAATATGACTGTTCTTGCTTCATGTGGATGAAACATCCAAATAATTAAATAATAAATAATAGATTCAGCTAAACTTATTTCTGTGCAGACTTGGTTTTAATTCCCCTTAAAGAAGCAATATTAGAGCAAACACAAATCCCAAAATGTAAATGTCCAGTCTGCCATCTCGAGTGATCAGCATGTGTACAGATACCGTGTGGATCAGGATTTACTTCTTTAGTTCTGCTTGTTTTGTTGCAAGAAATGATGAGCTGACAGAAATGGAAAAATGTAGTTAGCGCAAAAAAGCAAGAGGATTGACTTCTAGCTCTGCTGGTGGGTCATCCAGTTTCTTTCTGAAGTATTGGGAGTCCAAAATATCTATTTTAAAGTGTTTGTTATTTCACAACCCGATGCAACAAAAAACTAACAGGTTAAAAAAAAAAAGTACTTTCAAATTAGACCCCTAAAGTTTCATGCAGTTTCACATTTCAAAAGTAAAGAGCTTTCTTTGCTTGTATGGATGCTTAGATGGTGCCCTCATCACCTTTCCTGTCTGGCAGCTGGTCCATGAGTCCTGGACATGCTGCTGAGGGGACCTGTGAAGTCTCTGTGGATGTGAAAGAGCTGACCTTGTTCTGAGAGCCAAGCAGAGTCTTATCAGGGAATGCACTTCCTGCTTTTACACGACACAAATGGCACAAACACTTTGCTGCCATTACTTTATGTCAAGACTCATCTAATGTCCTTTCTCACCTCCACATCGGATTCACAACAGATTCACTAAAACAGATTCTGAGAAGAGGCAGCCAGACTTTCATAACACTAAGGTAGTCATCTTTAAAAACTAAAACTGTTTATTTGACATAAGGCAATGGAAAATTAAAACTATGCATTATGCACAAAAGAGGCACCACAAAAATTACAAAAGCTGTTAGCACGACCCAAACCCTTCTTTTCACAGATATAAAGATAGCTTTATATCTGTGAAAAGAAGGTAAATAAAACTACTCTGGGGATTGTTTTAAGGTACAAATAACACAAATTGGAGGTTAAAAGCTCAGAAAAGTCCATTTTGCATAATATAGGCCCTTTAAATGTGAATGAGGCCTGTCAAACCCAGCGCGCTTCCATATCAGATTTCCAAAAGTGGTTACTTGAGGTCCACGATCTTATTTGGCAAACCCACAGCAAATACTCTGACGTAATAGATAAAACATAAGAATAGAGAGAAACAAACAGCCGGAAAAATATTACCAAAAAAAAAAAAACCTAAATACAAACATTCTCCATAAAGAAACTGACGATTTAAACAAGCAGAGACAAAAGATAGACCAGGAAACCAAAGAGATACAAGATCAGAAAACCAAGGGTGGCTGCTTTGGCTGGTTATGCCGAAAGTGTAAAAGAAACAGAAATTGAATGATTGATGATTGAATGAATAATAACTTTCCCCTCTTTCTTTCCTTTCTGTCTTTTTTTCCTTCCTAATCCCCCCCCAATCATTCATTTAAATTCCTTTTATTTTTATACTTCCCTAGCATTCAGTCATCATCCATTTCACCCCACACAGTCCATCTCCACAATTGCTCCTGTTACCATGGACACACGACTATAAAACTTTGCTTCAGTTTTTTCATCTGCTACCTTGCCGTCCTCTCCGCTGCACGCAGACACACACCTGCTCACACTCCTTCAGTGACCCTGCGTCAACACGCTTGCTCAACACTTGGTTGGAAGCGTAGCTATAAACATGGTGCACTTTCAGCCAAATACAGGTTCAGATAAAGTAATCTGGTTGGCTGCTTTGCTGAGTCACATGTAACATTTGAATAGTTTACATCTAAGCACTAGGTGTTATTTTTTTCCAGTGTTGCTGTGATGCAGCAAAGCAGCCAACCAGGATAACTTTTTCTCTGTGATTGGTTGGAAATGCGGCACGTTTGTAGCACTTCTACAGGTTGAGATATGTGAGTGTTGACAGGACTGAATGTAGGTGCTATGATTATGATTCATTATTAACACTGCATAAATAGCTCCTGTCTCAAATAATTGTCTTTGAATTTAAAAAGTCGTACATGTTAGTCAATGGACGGAGCCTCCTTCTAGGTTTCAGCACAACAGTAGTAAAGTTTGTAAAGTGGTTCTTTCACCGTCATCTTGGCAGAGTCACGAGTGCCGTTGCTACAGGAAAACTCAAAAATGGTCAAAGACCAGTGAGAGGGGGGCTGTGAACGTGGGGATTGATGACTGACATCTATCGATCTCTAAGCTGCCTGCAACTAAAGCTAACTGAGCTAACGTGGATCCAACCAACCAACAGTGGTTGGTGGGTTAAAAAAAGTTGGCAAACTGCGTAAACCCTGGGAACCCCGTTCAGGGAATACGTGGTAGATAATGGATGGATGGATGTATAACAACTAATCATGTTAAAATGAGACAAAAATGATCCATCTCAAATTTGATGATGATTAATCTGAAAAGCAGCTGGAGCAACAAAATCTGTGATGTCACTGGGTATACTTGCTGCATCCCAAAACCATTCAAATCTGACAAGCCACAACTAAATCACTATCAATGCGTCCCCAGGACACACAATGGGAACAAATGTCCAAATGGCTGTAACTAGGCTGAGATGTTAACAGGTCTGTTTTTTTTGCAAGTTAAGACTCAAGTTTTTGGTTAGAAGACCAAATGTTTAAGGTCTTTTAAGCTCAAGTCCATCTCAAGTTGTAAGTCACTACTAGTTATAAGGAGTCATCTGTTTTTAAAATCTGTACTCAGACTTAAATATAAAAAGAAAAACATCAGTTTGTCATGTAGCACATTATCACAGGAACAGTGACTTTGCAATTACAAAATTTTGCCATACATGACTCGCACGAATAGTCCGTATAATTAGATGGTATGGGTAGTGAAGCAATCTGCTGTAAAATAGCTTCCAATCTCCCTGCGGGAAGATCACTGACCGTCTGTCCAGACTGCTGCTGCAGACTTATCTATTCATTGAGCCATCTTACTGATACCATTCAAGGGAACTCTGGCTAGAGGTAACTGTAAACCTTGTTTGATAAACATTTGATTCAGCTTGATATTAGACAAACTGTTTGCTTTTCATTTATTTTGAACAATTATTTTTACCCTTATGCCGCCATTTTTTTATTAGATGCATTCTGGGAACGAGAGTTGTATTCTCGGGAATATTTAATATACTGGCTAAATGTTTCCTGTTCAGCCTTTTCAATGTAAAACAGAGCATGCTAAAATTGAAAACATCTATCCGTCCATTTTCTATACGCAGTCCACTCCAGGGTCACGAGGAAGCTAAAGCCTATCCCAGCATTTAGCAGGCAAGAGCCAGGTAAACCTTGGACAGCGTGGCCATCCATCACAGAGCGAAAAGGAAAAGCAATCAAAGAAATCACTGAAAAGATAAGCTCAGTGAATGAGTTGGTTAACACATTCCTTTTTAACAAATCTTATAGTTAGGGATAGTCTAGCCATTCATTAGTTATGCAGTCACAAGGACATCACATAATGCTCCTCTTCTTTCATGTATTACCATATCCATCCATTTTTTAAAGCTAATTCCTTGAACAGGGTTGTGGGGGGGCGCAATTTAGAATCTCCAATCAGCCTATCCCCATGCATGTGCATGTCTTTGGACTGTGGGAGAGAGCCAGAGTACCCAGAGAGAACCCACACTAACATGGGGAGAACATGCAAACTCCACAAAGAAAGGTTACTGGTCAGACCTCCCCCCCAGCAACCTTCTTGCTGTGAGGCCACAGAGCTGACCAACTGCGCCACTGAATAAACTTCACCAAATGAATAAAAGCTGCAGTGTATGTTAATTTGTCTTTCCTGTCCTCTTGTCTACGATCAGTTGAGGCAGATAGTTGCCCTCTGAACCAGGTTTGCCTTCATGTTGAAAGAGAGTTTTCCTTTCCACTGTCGCCTCATGCTTGCTCAGAAGGGGTGAGATCAAAGGATCGAAGTCAAGATTAGATGGGATTTTTTGGCAGTATTGAAATCAGCAGTGAATGATAAACATTAGGATGATCAATTGGAATAAGATAGAACTGATCGATACATGCATTTGTTTAAGACGTTTGCTGCAAAGATCCCCGATTTGTTTCCGCAGGTGTTAGCAGTACACTTCCGAGAAAATGTTTTGAGAGTCCCACACATAATATAATCATGTGAAATTAAATGTTATATATTTTATTCAACAGCATAAACAGATATATCCAGGATCTGATATATGCTGACGACGTCACACTAGGTTCCACTTTGTTTCATTGGAATAACATCTGCTTGGGGTCTATTTTTCAGTAGATATCATTACCTCCATCAAGCAAGGTGAGGCAGAGTTTGTCTGTGTGTAAACAACATAACTCAACGTTCTGCACTTATTTTTGTTACATTTTTTTATTTTACATTTAAAAGTCATAATAAAGACGGACAGTTTGTGCAATCTGAGTATGATTTCATAAAGGTTGAAACGATAATGTCATGCGTCTGCAGGAAATGTAAAACAGCCAGCTTTGTTTACTCTGGTCACAATGAACCGCAAACATGGGAGGAAGAGTTGTCCTACATACTGCTCAACACTATCCAGTACAATTATGGGGATATTACACTGAATAAAGAAAATAAAGAAAATATTTAGTAGAAACAAGTTAAAATCACTCCAAACCTCAGAAGAAACAAGCCTTTAATTGATCTAAAATAGCAGGGGTGTATTGGTTTTACCAGCTATATCTGGAAATGAGATGGTACCTTCAGAGATCCCATTTAGATTTGTGGGACAGATTCACATTCTTAGGAGTTATCCAGTCTTTTTTTTTTTTTTAAATGTTTATTTACTTTGCTGCCCAACAACTACAGCTTCACACTCCGGTGGTTCGAGACCCCCTGTCCAAACAATGACATAATTAAAACATTAAAGTAAAAGCCTAATTTAAACCGTTTCGATAAAGGTGAAAGTTAACTTGTAAAGTTGTTCCTATATGAATTATATTGCTTTTTAACAGGCCATGCAGAAAAAGAGACAGGTTCAGATGTTGTGCTCCAATTTTGGAACACTGTGGAAGTTTTGTTCACATGGAACTGGGATTTTAGAGCTCAAAATTGCTAACCTTATAAACACAGCCCCAGTGTGACTAAATCTGAAAATACTAATGTTGCCGTCTTTGCAACACAAGATTTTGTAAAGACTCAGATTTTACCACACACACTTTAAAGGTGTTCCTGATAACCAACATGCTGCAGTTAGAGTATGGTGATATAAACCTATCATGCAATGTTGACACATGGCAGTGTGATTGCACATAATCAGTAGCAGCCCCTGCACATGCCTTAAATTAAACCATTCTAGGTCACCAGAGACTTTCAGGTAACTGTTCATTGCCACCCATTCAAGTTGTGTATTTGCAAAGAGGGCTTTCTCTTATAAAACTTACATTCTAATTTTCTAAAAGGTTCTTTACCAAAAAAAAAAAAATACAATAGAGTAATATTTGCATTTAGTTTTTTTTTTGTTGGTTTTGGGTAAAAAATCTTCAGTCCAAATGTCCGTGTTATTTCTAAGTTCTTAAAAGCCAGTTACATCACATGTATTTGTTTTTAGTCTTGTTTGTTTGCTCTTAATAGAACCAAATGAAATTAGTTATTTTCATATAATACATGTAGTACTTTGTTGTATTTTTAAACCAAGTATTTGATTTAAATGCTTTTATAGTTATTTGTGGAAAAGGAGGGTTTTTTTGTTCTGTATGGATCAAAGAGTTAAAGGGACTAAAAGGATCTTTAATTTGTAATGTATTGTATGATTGATTGATTGATTAATTTTATTTAAGTGTCATGCACCATTTGTGCCCAGCCCACATGGACTTACAAGACACTTCATCTACA
>JBAMIG010000017.1:17207505-17219494 GCA_037177335.1 Kiunga ballochi | reverse complement strand
GTGCAATACCCCCATCCATCCATCCATCCATCCATCCATCCATCCATCCATCCATCCATCCATCCATCCATCCATCCTCTACCGCTAATCCGAAGACTGGTTATAGACTCTTCCCTCTCGCTTGCCACATTCACCAGCTCATCAGGGGGTAATCCCGCGGCATTTCCAGCCCAGTCACGAGATGTAAAGAGTCAAGCATGCCCTAGGTCTCCTTTGGCTCCTCCTCCCAAAGGGACGTGCCCAGAACACCTCACCAGGGAGGCATCCTAACCAGATGCCCGAGCCACCTCATCTGGCTCCTCTTCATTTGGAGGAGCAGCGGCTCTACTCTGAGCTCCTCTTTGATGGCCGAGCTTCTCACTCTCTCTCTAAGGAAGACACTGGCCACCCTGCAAAGAAAACTCATTTCGGCCGCATGTGCTAAGGATCTCATTCTTTCGGTCACGACCCACAGCTTGTGACAGTGAGGACATCAATAAACATCAATTTTTTAATCAATAAATTAATTTTCACAACTTACACCTGCGCAGACATTCGTTTGTTATGATTTTAAACTCCTAGCAGAGCTGGTTGACACGTCTCAGAGATGATTTTCCTCCAAACATTGTCTTATTGTGAAGCCATCTGATAGCAGCAACAGGCAGGCTGCCATATGCCACATCAGCCCACAGATTTCATGGCAGCATTGTTTTCTTTGCTCTTGCTGTGAAGTTTATTTATTTTAATAAGTTTTACCTCAACATAAATCTTTATGTAACATGTTTAAGTAATCAAATTAAATATTGTATTTTACATACTAACTAATCTATTAATTGCATTCATAAAAATGGGACCAAAAAGCTACGCAGGATTTTCCATTAAAATATTGGCTCAGATTCAGCTCTTCATCGACCAGCTTCTGGGGAGACTGCGAGTTTGAGAAAGTATGTAGATGTTTATGTATTATTTGTTTAATAATGTTTACAGGTAAATTTGATGCCTGCCATCTTTTGTGATGTTATTTTACCAGAAGGTTTAGGTTGCCCATATCTTATTTTATTGTCAGTGACTTGTAGGTAAACAAGTGAGAGTGGGAGTCAAAAAACCTGCAACTAAGCTGACTGTGTTTAACATTAGCTGAAAACATAACCTCATCTCTGCTGCTGTCGCATCATAGGTTTATTATTAGCCATGAGCTACAGATGGGGGACAGTATTTACCTACCAAATTTAAAACAAACATGGATGGAAATAATGATAGCAACACAAACAAAATACTAGTTTGTGTTAGTCACCCATTATTTGGATTAATTTAATATCTCTACCTCACCATCCAGTTATTCTATGATAAAGATTTCTCTTCTTTCTTTTTTTTTTTTTTTTGCTAATATAATCTGTGTGCATCTTTCAGGTTACTGGCAGAACGTTATCAAATCCAAACAGCAACATCTTCCCCTGGCCCGATT
This sequence comes from Kiunga ballochi, assembly GCA_037177335.1. Classification (NCBI taxonomy): domain Eukaryota; kingdom Metazoa; phylum Chordata; class Actinopteri; order Atheriniformes; family Pseudomugilidae; genus Kiunga; species Kiunga ballochi. Next base: position 17,218,050 of record JBAMIG010000017.1, on the reverse strand, counting down.
TATTTCCTGAAGTAAAAACAAAAAGTGAATGAATAACAAAGTAGAGAAAGTCAGTAAGGTTTACTAAAAGTATTCATATATTCATATTGCATAGAGGTTAAATATATTGAGTGCTTTTGTCCAAAAGCTGAATTAACACAACTGGCTTGTTTTTACAGTAGGTCTTATATCTCTGATGTTTTGACAATATTATAATGTAAAAGAAGAGAAGAAGAAAAATTGGATTTAATATGTGTTTAGCTTCTATAATCCAAAACCATAATGATCCCACACTGTCTTTAAAAAACTGGACCAATCCTGGAGCAAATAGAAAATTTACTTGACATTTACTGAACTATTATTTTCACAATGTTTCATTTAAAGATGCAGACATATAAGAGTCTGACAGTACAGATGTTGCAGCAGCTTCTTTCCTAAGAGCATTAAAGAAGAAAGAAGAATCTTTTTTATGCTTTAATCATTTGCTCACCAGAGGCTCAACACCTCTGGGGAGAAAGATGCATAAAACATCACAAGCAAAAATAATCATAACTAATTATAAAATGCGATTAGGACTTTTTTTTTTTTTTTTTGCAATAGCATTTGTTTGAACGGGACTTTAACTTTAAATCTTATTTAATAAAAGATTTATTTAATATTTTCATATTTTATTTTCAATTAAGTTTTATTTTTTCATTAAAAAATGACAGTGCTATGCTAAAAGAAAATCTGCTGCTTATCAAAGAAGCTTCCTATAAACCAGAAAGCCATTTTTATGGAACATAACCATAAAGGAGCTGTACAGGCAACATAAAAAGACTTTACATGTGATTATATTGAGTTTTTTTTTACATTTCATTAACCTCTGAGAGACTTCTTGTAGACATCTGGGGTTAAAACAGAACCATTAAATGAAATTTAGAGGATTTGTGAAAATGATGAAGACAGGCAGTGAAAGTGATTACCAGCTTTCACTTCCACAGATTTAGTATTATGATGCAGACGATGCTTGGATGCAGTGACTCCTGAGGTTAAATATCCCCATCATTAGGCTTTTATTTATAAGGCTCATCTTCACTTAAAGCATCACTTTAACTTTGAATTAGCTTGTGAACCAGGTCTATTTTAATCCTGATTAAGTATTGATATATGCTGCAATGACTGGCGACCTGTCAGGGCGTACCCTGCCTCTTGCTTGCTAATTGTTGGGAGAGGCTCCAACTTCTCTGCAATCCAAAGTGGACCAAGTCTTAAAATGAATAAATATACATGGCTCCAGTCATTCTTTAAAACCCCACTACACCCTCAGGGATTTGGTTTATACCATTGTTACTTGCAATAACTTTCAGATTGATAAACATATTAATGAGTTACTCAATCACCAGAATCTGGAGCAAAGAGTGTCTTCCTGTCTCTCTCTCACACACACACACACACACACACACACACACAAGCCAAGCAAGCGCACTTGGATCTTACTTTGCTAACTGAGCAATTCTCTGCTCATTACATCCAATTAGTTTGTGTTTGAAGAAAAATTGAACAAAAGCAAACAAAAAAACAAGACAATCAATTCTTTTATACACCAGGCTCAGGGTTACTTTCAACATATTCAATTTGTGAGCAAGCAGCAGATCAAAGATAGGGTCCATTTCAAAATGCCAAAGTGTGTCCCTGACAAGCTAAACCACAACAATGTGCTCAATAAAGAGTAAAATAGGTTAAAAAAAATGCTACAATATAAGAGTTTCATAGCTGAAACATTGAGTCCAGTCAGTAAATCCAAATATAACTGCACTGATCACATGCAGTTTTTGTTTGTCTGTTAGCAACATATATCAAAATATTATAGATAGGTTTTAAATATATTTGGGAAATCTCAAATTAAGAATATAATTGGTTTTTGAGGGTGGCTGGCATTTTACATGATTCTCTACTATGATGAGATAAGTATCATTTTACCATCAGAGCTTCTAATTAAAATTAATGCACACAAGTACTGGCATAAAAATTTGCAATGGCTCAGTAGAGGTCTGGGCTCTCAGTGCTTTCCACCTTTAGATCAGATAGACTAATTGTTATTACAGACACCCTTATAATGATGTTTAACAGCCTGGCCTGCTACAGATCTGCCATGTGAAATCTTTGTTTATGAAGCCCAAAAGATAAAGTTTAAAATTACTGAATTTGTTCCAAATACATTATTATAGACTTAATTTAATGTGAATCATTAAATCGTTTAAGGCTTACAATGGAATAAAAATAAAAATAGTTAATCACAATTTTATTCACATCCCTTATTTCAAATTTATATTTTAAGCAAGTCTGCATAAAAATTTCTTACAAAAATACACACACACACACACACACAGTATGCTGCTGTTACATTTTTAACACAGGGAAACAATGTCTAAAGTTACATGATGTTCTTTTAACTCCAAATTAAATAACTCTCCGTTGCATTTTATATGGAAAAAATCCTCCTGAGTTGAGGACAAACATGTTTATTCAACATGACTTAATACCACTTTAGAGCTTGGGTTTGGTAAGGGTTCTGATTGGACAGCAGGAGAAGCTAACATGCTTGAGTACAGTGGAGGAACCTTTTGTTCAGCATCTGAAGAGAAGAAGAGATTTAGAGTATTGTAGACAGGAGACCGAAAGGATCTTGGTGACAGGAGAAAGGAACAAGCACAGAGCAACTAAATTAAATTAACTTAGAGCAGAATGAAAGTATACAAGATAAAAATTAATTTGGCTTTAAAATGGGAACCAACCAGCCACTTACTTTCTAATCAAGTTTGATTTAGAATAGTTATTTTCATTTGGAATTATTTTACATGGTTGTTTTTAATCTCATAAAACCAGATTTAACTTTCTTTCCAAATTGAAGAAATTTAAACGTGTGTAAACATGGTCCATTTGTACCAGAGGAGATCAGGCAAGAAGAAAGTTGATTTAAATCTCCATTTTAAAAATAAATCCTTAAGTTCCAAACTGATAGCATGAAAAGCCATCAGATGAGAGGCTCTAACTTATTCGGTTGTGCAAGAGGGCTATGAGCGCGAATAAAACCAGCAAATAAAAACAAAGCAGGTGGAATTAGATCAATATATCAGTCCGTTTTTTGGCTTTTTACTTTTCTGTTTGTATGCTGGTGCTTACGTTACAGTAACTGTTGAGGAAACCCACTCTGCTTTAAGTGGCGAGACAGAAGTTAATCACCTTTAATAGGCTTTTTATCAACCTTCAGAAAAGAACGGTTTTGATTTAGTCTCAAAAAGCAAATGTAACTTCCAGCAAAAAAGGTTAATATGCTAAAGCTTGACATCAGAAAATTAAGTTAAACAGCATTTTTTAGAGACCTAAAACAAAAAGTGATTACAGTATACATTAATTTGCTTTATCAGATAACATGTACATGAAAAAGCTAAAACAATACACAAAGCAACATGACCTGTTTTTGTAACATTTAACATAATTTGAATCCCTGCAATAGTGCTGGTACCGAAACAGAGTTATGACAAAATGTTACATTTTAATAGCTTTCCATCAGAGCACACTGAACATCCTCAAGAGAAGTCCCTTGGTTAACGGTGCCAATGCAAGTATATCAGCTGAAGTACCAAATGAATGAAAATTGAAACAGGGTGAAGGACTAATCAGGGAAATGGACAGTGTCCGTAGCTTTCAGCTCACTATTCTCTGGTCAACTCAGCTGGCAAAAAGGGCAAGAAAAATAAAACGAACAAGTTCTCTATGCTGAATCACCATGGCAACAGTATTCTCTCCTATTTCCCCTGCTTATCTCCAGCACTTCAAATCTATAGTAGACCATTTTCATTAACATGCTGTTATAATTAATTCAGTGCAACCAATTTCTTTTCTATTTAATTTGTTCATTTAAAACTTTGATTTAGTCGTATGTCTCTTATGAAAAGTTAAGATTACACAAATGAACTTGGACAAAAATGTATGGAATAAAAGTGAGTGTACACTGCAATAAACAAAATCATTTGCTTTAAGGGAGAGGGTGGGGGGGGAGGGTAGAAAAAAGGGTAAAAGCTGAATACATGAAATTTTCACTGTGACGGCTAAATGCAGATAAGCAAGCAATTCAGTCAACCAATCAAAAGGAGGAGTTGATTCAGATGGATGGATGGAGAGCAACTATGGGACAGTAGTAAGTAATAATTTATGCTTTTAGGGATTGAGTCATTTGTAATCAAACCTTTTTTTGTTATTAAACGCCAGTCTAACATGAATAGTTAATGTGAATCTAATTTAATTCTTTTTATACTTGACTCTAAATGGTCCTAATTTGCATAAGTATTTTCTTCTTACACAAAAATACATTTCGCATTTGATCCATGAAAAATGGATTCATTTTATTAAACATGTTCCAAACATTGTAAAATAAACAATGAGCTACGACCCCGGTTTTATTAAAATGAATGTTTTTCATAGTCTATGAAGCTCACAGAGAAAAGTGGGCTCATTGTTGCACTAATGATTAGCAGCCTCTTACTGGTTTTAGGGACAAGTACAGTATCATTCATTCATTTACTCTATACCACTTAGTCCAGTTTAGGGTCATGGGAAGCTGGAGCCTATCCCAGATATTAGCAGGAATATGAACAAGTTGCCAGTCCATCAAAGGGCTACAGTAGCATTATGGAGTTAAAGGAAAAACCTTTTTTTTTTTTTTTTACAAAACAAAAAAAAAAAAAAGACAAAATGAAGTACATTTTAATTATAGTGTGGCAATTTCTGATGCCGCCTCCTCCATAAGTTTAAAAACCAGCAAAACCATTTCAAACATGCATTTTTGCAAATGTAGTGTTCAAAATAATAAAACCAAAGTAATGACCTGCCACACCATCCTCTGTATCATAGCTCTTTATCCCCTTTGAATTGTGAATTTCCTCCCCGGACAGTTTCTCAGCCTTTCACTCCTCAGATCCGGTGTTAAAACCATCTCACATGCCCTGTGAGCAGATAAACAACTCTTCAGTGATAATAGAATAAACAAAGAGTAGTATTACTGAAACTCTAGTCTAACTTCCACTCTGGGACTCTGCAAATGTCAGAAAATAGCATGCTTTCTAAGAAAAATCCAGTTGCAATAAACCTAATCACCTTTATTACCATAAGCTGCAATGAGATCTTCACAGTGTGCCTTTCACTTTGAAGCTCTGTGAATACGCACTTAAATTTTGCATTAAAGAAAAAAAAATTAAATATATTTGGGAAATGTAAATCTCCGAATAGAAACCTGAATCAGGAAGTAAGGTTTTAAAGAAAGACAGGAAAAAGAAAAACTGCAGTAATTTATAATTCCTCTACTTTGAAACAGTGAGGAAAAGTTTCAAGCATGCTTTGTTTATTAACAGGCTGTGTGCAGCAAACCTGAAGACTTATAGTATATGAGAGCAACACAGCAGGAAAAACACTCCTTTAACTTGTTATCACTTAATAGTTAAGCTCTGTGTTAATTCAAGAACAAAATTTCATTTATTGCTACAATGAACCAGAAGCAACGCTGGTGAGTTAACATATACATTCAACTGGTTCGTAATGCACATGAGCCTAGAAACTGGAAAAGCTTTCATCTCTTTAATGTTTTCATGTGACATTTTACTGACTGAAGTAGTGATCCCCCAGGTAAACACACACCATCCCATCTGTGTTTGTCCACAAAAGCGGTCAAAATCATCAAATAAACTCAAGCACAAACCAAGGTCATAGACCACAGATGAGATAAAACACTGAGGCAGATTAGAGCTTAATGTTGAAATCCATTTGTAAATGTTACTTTGCCTCTCATGTTACTGTGCCAATGCATTTATAAACATAATTTAACACAGATGCCATCTTCCAATTACCACTGAAAGGAAAAAAGCTTGTTTTTACCAGTGATTATTCTTTTGAGCCTGTAATTGTAAATACAGTTTTAGCACTATGTGAAAACATCGTATAAATTCCACTTTGTGTAGAAAAAGTTTTGTATGACTGTTAAAAATATTTAAGTTTGAACAAAAAAAAAAAAAAAAGATAACTAAATTAGAAAGAAAATGAAGGGATTTTAAAAACAAATTGTTCACATTAACACTGACAAATTCCAGTTTTGATTAAAAGCTCGAAAATGGGCACTTTGATCATTTAAAAATTAAAAAATATATAAATTCCTGAATATATATTAGCTGCATTTTGTTAAGTTACATCATGCCTTATTAAATTTGGAAACAACATTTATAGAATCTAAAGGGGACATATAGGGGACAAAATGCACTTTTTTAGCCCCTAAATACATAGTTTTGTGCATAGTGTTTAGTAATGTAGAAAAATATACATTTATTACATCATGATGCTCTACATTTAACTTTTTGGTCATATCTTTCAGTTTGTTTAATTTTCTCTATTTTCTATAATTTTTTTTCTTTATCTCTTACATCACGGTATTTGCTGTGGGTCTGCCAAATAAAGCTGTGGACTTTTGGGTAATCAGTTTCGGACACATTTTCCATTGTTGACATTTACATTAAGTAAGTGCGTGAGAAGGATGAGACTACCACTATCTGGAACCTCACAACTTTACAGGTAAATGGTGCGTTTAAGGGCTAGTGGAAAGCTGGGTCATCTGGATTTTCTTCTCTAGTTATTTCAAAGTGGGAAAGATGCTTTTGATAACAGAACATTTTGCCCAGACAAACACACAAAGAGAGATCGACAAAACGGACACAAGTTAACATCTCCTTTCTAAAACGCCACCAATATCTGGCTGGCATTTGAAAAGTGCTTTTGAAATTTCCTCCTTCGGCATCATTCATAAGAGGTACAATAGCTGATCAAAGATCCCTTTTTTCCCAGTACCATTGTCACAGTCCACAGGTACACAGTAATTTCCCTTGGCAAACAGGCAAAGGCCCTTTGTCTGCTGTTTGGACAACATTCAGCCGTACTGCACCCCGTTTTCCACCTCAGTGGCAAAAGATTACAGAAGAATGTGGTCTTTCTGACAAGGATGACAGCTAACATTCTCTACCTCAGATGTGCATCCCATTGCCCAATCACCTGAGAATATATGTGGTCTCTGAGGAGTTAAAGCGATGTTTTATATGCACTGCCTGCACAGCCTTGCAGCAATTCGCATTTATAGCGGTGTCAAGCAGAGGATGGCTGAAGGGGATGCCTCTTATTGTCAGAAGATTCAATTAGATCAGAATATACTGCATTCTTTTAAGAGTAAGGGGCTAGTATCCACTGTGCAGCGTTAGCAAGAAAAAGAATTGGGTTCTCCACATGATAAGGACTTCTGATCAGTTTCAACAATGGTAAGTTAATAATATCTTTTGGAGGGGGTTAAAAGAATCCTCTGGTCATGTTTTACTAGGGCTCAAGAAAACAAAAGGGGAACTCAATTATAACAAAAATTGAGTCCTTCACTCACTTTATAGTTCCCCCTAAGATAATGTTGATGGTAACTCAATGTTCCTGCTGTTGTAGAAATGAGACAGACAATATGTGGAAATAAGAAGCAAATTGCAGGAGATAGTCTATCAAAAGGAATGGTGCTGCAGGAGGTGGCCACCACTGTTGGGTTGGAACAACTTTCCTTTAGTAGCCAATACTTAAACCCATAGAGGAGATGCACGTACATATATAGGAAATAAACAAACCAATTTCCTATTTCTCAGATTTTATTTATGCAAAGCCACATAGGTACCGTTTTTGCTTTGATTTTGAATATATTTTAGAAGTACTATTCTTGACACTGTTTAATTTTTTTGCAGCAGCTGAGGAGGAAAAAACTAGCACATTAAAAGACAAGAGGCAGCAGTAAAGGTGCCTGTCTAGAATAAGCAGAGCGAAATGAAGGTTTACATGAGAGAGGAATTAATTAATTCAGCTTTAAAAAAAAAGTTTAATTCTGAATTGTGAAGGTTAGAAGTTTACATTGTCATTTTCACCTCTTTATAGTGGAATAAACTTCTATTGGAATTAAAAAATAATTCAAACTCATGGCCATCATCATCTTCACAGGAAAAAATGTTCTTAGTACAGTCAAGCCAGTCAGGTGTATTGCCAACTGATCAATGAATCAGATTTGAAATAGGTTTATCAGTATTTAGCTTTACAAATTCCTCATTCATAAAATTGTACATAAATGATGACTAACTGATCCCCCCAGCTATCACGGGTGTTTTGGATGAATAAAATCAGGTGTAGTACAGTAACTACTAACTGAGCCTATCCACATATCAATAAAACATTCTTTATCTTAAGATATAAAAATTTAAATAAAGAGAGAAGAAAGAAAAATAGAGGTTGGGCAGAAACAAACCCAAATGACATCCATAGATCCAGAACATTGGGAAGCTAAAATTAGAACAGCACAAAATCCATGTGGGCAAAATGCTGCCGGTAGTTAAAATAGAAAACATCTTATTTCTTCTTTTCTTTACATCCTAAATATTAGTTATTAGGTTATTTGTATGCCGCTACCATGCAGGTACTGTGACTGCAAATTTTGTGCACTTTCAAACTGAGTTCACAGGGACGTTCATGCAAAGCTAAATGTTACTACTTTTAATGGTGCCACTATTAAAGTAGCAATGTTGAACTTTGCCACATTTCCCCTAGCAGCTAATTTAACATCAGCTAACATCGATCTTACATCCTGACATCAGGCAGATTTTAAGCCAGTAAAACTCTGCCTTAGGTTGACTTTGTCTCTTTTTCCCCTCAGTATTATGTCATTTAACGGAATCAGCTATAGGGCACAATTTTAAAACAAAAACAAAAATATCCATTGCATTGATATCTAGTTGCAGATGTGATTCTGTACCGTAAAGAGAAATGCTGCCAGGTGATGCTCCATGTTCCGAAATAAGAAAGTTGCTAAATGATGTGTCTTAGCACGGGGATGCTGCAGAAATGTACACAGTAAACATCAGTGTGTCATCCTTTGATAAACTGGCCAAGAATATTTTGCTTGTGTTGTTCTTATGGTGAGATGCAAGATGCTTTGGAGAAAAGAGTCTGCTAAATGAGTGTAGAACAGAACACCAGAAACCCAAAGCTTTTGCTGCTGTAGTGAAACTAAATCAAACTATGATGTCCCATCTTCCCATTTATAAGCTGAAACCCAAAGTTCTGCGGTTTGAAGAGGTCACATTTCTCTCCAAATTAAAAAAAGAGTGATGTAAACAGGGAAGGAAGAGGTTTTCAGTGTAGTTCAATACATACAAAAGTAAAGTTTTCCCTTTAGAGAAAAAATGAAAAAAAACTTAATGACCTTTTCTGTGTACATGCATCATTATCAAACAGTCAGTGTCAGTCTCTACAGAAGACAAATAAACTGTTTAGGTAAAAAAAAAAAATTAAGGTGTAGCCAGACGGTAAGTGTAGAAAAGGGCAGGGACTCATTTTTTATACCGCTTTATCCAAATCAGGATGGCAGGGAAGCTGGAGCCTCATCCTAACAATCAGCAGGGTACATCCTGGACAGGCTGCCAGTCCATCGCAGGGCCTCAGTGGGAAAAATAAAGTTCAAATTAATCATTTAAACACTGCCATGAGCAGATTTTTTTTAATTTATTTTAAAAATTGGTATTCTATAGCAAGGATATTGGCTCTGATGTCTGTCATAGAGTAAAGTGTGAATCAGATGAAAGAAGGGCGAGTTATAAAAAATACACCTTAGAAACAATTACAAATCCAGTAAGAGGAGAATGAAAAAGGTGGTATACTGCAGTGTTCAAGTCTAAAAACAATCAAATAAATACGCTTATAACAAAATAACTTAACGAGTAGATTTTTTTCCCTACCTAGAATATGAGGTTTGACCACAAATCAGAGAAGATAAGATGTTTTCAAGGGTTCTTGTGGGTATTTGTTCTTCTTTTGAAGCCTGATAGAATTTCTTAGAGTTTTTTGGTTCTGATTGATGCTTAACTTGGAGGTAGTGCGTCCATACGGCACAGTTTGAGATTTAACCAGATAGTTTGAATACAAATACTGTGCTATTCACCTGACAGAGCAGGCGTCGTATACACAGAAGTTGCTGCTGCTCCTCAGCTCAGTCAGCGTAAGTTCAAACTTCAGCTTATAGCTGCATGTCTTGTACAGACTACTGGATGCACAGAAGGGGGAGATTTTTTTTTTTTACCATAGTTGGATTTGACACAGTCAGGTGTACAATAGTTGAAAAACTTATGTACAAGCTATGCTTAAAAAAAAGAGCAAACAGAGGTATCAAGCACAGCTCATACTGACTCGGTGAGTCGTGTCAAGAAGCATCACTCATTTCTGACAGATGCTTGTTATGTCTGAAAATAAAACCCATAATTTTAGTGTTGCATACAAGTTTTATTTTGTTTTTGTTTTACTGCAGGAATTCTACAACTAACTCAAAATAATTAACATTAGATTGTTCTGGGAAGACAGACAAACATACAAACGGCTATACCTGTTTCCCTTAACACAATGTTTTTCAACCCTGGTCCTCAGGGAACACCGTCCTGCGTGTTTTGGTTCCTTCCAACCTCAGCGCACCTGATTCAG
>JBAMIG010000017.1:17192038-17203924 GCA_037177335.1 Kiunga ballochi | reverse complement strand
TCCTGGACGGAGATGTCGGATGTTTCTCCAGGTATCTGAGAAAAAGAAACATCCGACATCTCCGTCCAGAAGAGTGCAGTACTAGGAACAGATAAGATACTGCGTATATATATATATATATATATATATATATATGGCTATCTATATATTGTTTGGACATTTAAGATAATGTCGGCAGGCGTTTATTGATCATCACAAGTCTCACTGTTTATTTATATTAATATTTAAGTGATCTGTGATGCTGATGAGATCCCTACTGTTTTTTTTTAAGCAGATATTTAAAGAATTAGACTATATATAAAACACTAAGCGTTTCTTGTGAAGATAAACTGACTGCATATGGAAATGCAAGGACGTGTTTCTGTAGAAGATATTAGTTTTGGAACACATTATCCCATTATTCCCAACTTGACACTAATGGGTCAACGTTTTGTGTTTCAAACTAGAGGTTAAAAATGTGACAAGGCCATCTTGTGCCATTGGTACGCTATATTTATCCAAATTAAAATGAGGCACCAAGTAAGAAACCTGAAGATTGACACATCTCTGTGAAACAACATTGTTTGTTGTAAGCACATAAATAAATTGCTGAAGAGGGAACAAAGTTGGCAACACTAATTGTTTGCCTTTTTTGTTCAACAGCCACAGAATAAATGCCTTGTGGGATTTACAGTCTGCAAAAGCCGACACTTTCAAGCTTTTCCAACAGTCGTTTGTAGATCATAATGTGGCAGATTCCTCTGAGGAAACTACACATGTGCATGTTCCTCACAAGCTTCACTTCTGACATTTATTCTGAAACCATCCCCTACAACCATCTCATAAGCCAGCAGATAATGTAAAAGCAATGGTTTGGTTATAATTACCCACGGGTGTTAGAGAACATCATCACAGCCAGTGTTACAGGAATAGCCCCGAGTTAAACCCCAATGGCAAAGTCATGTTGCAACAACAACATTAATTCTGAGATCTGCCACAAAATAATCTGTTCTGGAATCAGCCATTTTTCCAGGCAGCTCCAATAATGTTCCTTTAAAGTATTCTGTGAGGCTGTTACCTTTTTCAGCCTCCTCTGACAATATTGCTTTTCTTCCACTTGCAGTTTGACCATTATTTTGTTCTCCTCCATTCGATCCCTTCACACATCATTATATTAAAATTATTGCTCAGTGGTACTGTGCTGCACATCTGTCCCTCTGCTTAAATTTGGGTGGCCAACAACAGTCTCATTTTCAGTCCCAGTGGGTATAGCTGGGCTGAGGCATACTGGTTTATGGTTTTCTACTTTCCACTTTAGCTTCAACAATAAGAGCAAATGCAAGAAAAACACAAGTAAAGTTCACTGCAATGGATTTAAACCGCTAAATAAAGACTCGGATTTGACTTTTGAGTAATTAAAGCAGAACGCTGACATTTGAAGTTTACAGTTTCTTTAGCAACAACACTCAGAGCTACAATAAGAAGGGAGCCAGGCTGAAATTGCACTCAAGCCACAATCTGGCACATGAATGCTGCTTTCACACCAGAAGTTCATTATATCTGAAATTATTCACAACTGAAGAATTTGCTAACTTGCTTTATTTTGGGTCACCACGACTGCTCATTGAGCTCACAAAGATTATGCTTTTGATTTTTATTCCCCTGAAATGAATAAATTCCTTTTTTGTGAGATTTTGTAATAAGAATTCTGTTCTGGATCCTTCTTGCTGCCGTGTCACATTTATAAGCAGGGAAATTTGTGATTCAGAAACACTTATTAAAGTATATAGTCAACGCCAGGAACATCTAAAAGAGATGAAAAGGTCAAAAGAATTGCAATCAGGTTCTTTCTGCATTTCATAAATAATTCCATTTTATCTCATTTTGAAAGAAAAAATGTTCTGACTGATGTGTGACAGGTAGTGCAGGAGATAACATTAATTTTATTGACAATTCTGAACCATTTTCCTCTTTAGGAAAGTCTGACGACAATTATTTGATAAGCTAATTTAGAAACGTATTTGCTTATTAATTGCACAATCCAAACAGGCATTTAATGAATAATTTCATATATTTACAACAGGACCAGCACATTTTAGGGTTCCTCACTTTGAAGTGGATTATGAAACTGTTTCCATCTGCATACCAAAACAGCTAGTTTGACTGTAGCTGCAATTCAGGAGGAAAATATTTACAAATATTTTGATGAAAAATTCATGTTTCAAACTACTTCAAGAAAAAGTGCCAAACCCCATGTTTCCTTTTCAACTCCGCAACAGGAAAACAGTTTCCTTCATTTGCTCATTTGATATTTTGTAGTATTTGTATTTGTTTTGTCCAACTATGCAGAAATTAATTTAATTGTCAGCTTGGAAATTCTAAAAGATTGGCAATTGAAATTTTAATTGGAAACACTGAACCAGACTCTCATCAGGGCCTAGTCTTCCTGATATTCACACAACCCCTTCTCCAATCCCATGTCACTTGGCAGCATGACGCAGTGGTTTGCACTGTGGCTTCACAACAAGAAGGTCCCTGGTTCAAAACTAGGCTGGGTAGGTTTGTCCAGTGGCCTCTCTGTGTGGAGTTTGCATGCTTTTCCCATGTCTGTGTTTGTTCTCCTCAAGTACTCCAGCTTCCTCCCACCCACAATAACATGCATATTAGGTTAATAGCTATGGTTAAAATGACTGCTTATTGTATATAGGGTGCTTTGGACAAAGGCACCAAATGATTGGAGAATTTGGCTCAATTTATAAGTTGTGAATGTGCAACAAAAAAAACAGTCCACCAACAAAAATGTCCCGGTCTTCTTCAAGTTAGCCACATACAGGGAGGCGGACTAGAACCTAAAAGCCATTGTGGTTTCAACACAAGATATCTCATGATCACACATAAGAAGCAAGCTGATGGTGCGAGATCTGATGTGCATCCATCCTTTAATAATGGACAGAAGAATTCCAGCATTAACAAACAGATGAGTGAATTTTCCCATCTTTTCCAGGGGCAATTTAGAATAGGAACACAGAATTTATAAAATGTCTGGTTTGTTTAGGTGCTGTGTGAAAGCAAACTAAGACAGACTGAATGTTGAATGTTGTAACTGAACAGTGTCCCCAATTGTGCAGTCTGGCAGAATACACTGGAGTGACTTTAGCCTTGTCCATCCTGAATTAAATAGTTTTAAATCTCACCCCTCCACTAATAACAAAAAAACATGTTCTACTGCTGCCCAACCAGAAGTACTGACACTTAGGAAAAAAAACAAAAAAAAAGAAAACGAAGGCTAGAGTGACACACCACAATGAGACTTGTTTACCCCGTTACATAGAAGCTCTGCAAAGCAAAACCAGCCAGAGCTGAAAGAAATCGGTTTGCTCCTTGTAAGTAAAACAGACCAGTTAAGGTCTGGGAGTTACTGGTTAAAATGCATCAACCTGATCTTTTTACTCCAAACTATAAAATTCCAGTGCAAAATGAACAACCACATCATTTTGCTGTGCATTTATGCAGAAATGCACATATACCCATATTACACACAAACACACACACAGCTATAGGTATATATTCCACTTTCTTATTTTTTACACACCTTTATTCAACTATCTGCATCGCTTTGGTATTGACAGCACACGCGTTGTGTTTTATGTGCTTTGTGCTTCATCTAGCTTTCTTGGCATCATTCTGTTGCTCTGTGGAAGTTTTAATTGTGACCTTCTAAAAAGGATAAAAAGCCTTAGGCCAACTCTGCTAAACATTAGTGAATTCATGTAAATATGGTCTCTTACAATTAAAAGGAGTAGAAAAACCTTGGGATCCAGGCAACTAGACGCTTTATTTTAATTTTAAATGACGAAAAAGGATTAGTCAAAAAAACAAAACAATGATGAGAATGTTTGGGGGCGTCTATTGGTGCAAGATCTAGCATAAATGCATCTGGTGTAAAGGAATTTTTCTAAAATGTAGTTTTACTTCTTAAAGCCGGATACACAAAAACAAAAATAAAGAGCAAACTCTTCATCTAGCCTCTAAAAGTTAAACTAGACTAAAAAAAAAAACCCTTCTACATTTTTGGATAAACTTTCTCTGAAGAAATAAAAAAAAACTGCTGCATTGAAAGATATTATAAATAGGTAGCTCTATGGCTGCATGGCCCTTTTGTCCTTTGTAGGGCAGGAAGAGAGTTAAAAGTTTGAGAGCTGTTGTTCCCAGGCCTGATAAATCTTTCAGTGAGAGAACTGCGCTTCGTCTCTCTGCATCAGTTCACAGGCTGCTGTTCCTCTCACACTCCGACACAAACAGGCAAACAAGCCGTATTAAAAAGAGCTGCAGTCGACAGGTAACCTTTTACAGCTGCCCACTGCTGTTACACTAGCTGCAGCTGCTCCTGAGCCAGACTTACAGTCAGAGGATGAGGAGGAAAAGAGGCTTCTGAATTTACAATGTGTTGAGTTGTGTTTAAAAAAAAAGTTATTTTCAATAAAACAAATAAAGGTAACATCTTATTGGTTTACAGAGGTCAAAGGAAGAGTCAGGTTTGTTTTTGTGATGTGAATTTGTTAAAGTGTAAATAAACGAGCATTTTTAGAACAAAATGCATCCATTTACAGTTTCTTAATAAAAGAAAGAAATCTGATTTGTTCAAACCTCAAATCAAGCTTCCAGTTTACAAAAACACCCACACACACACTGATGCAGCTTGGAGCTGAAACAACTGAAGTTCAATCTTATTTTTTTTTTCTTATTTTTTTAGTTCCTTCTCTTTAAAATGAAGAAATTAATCATATAACAGTTTATAAAAATTGCTTGAAATTTCAGCTGGCAAGCTGCTCCAGATTAATCTGTAATAAATGAACCAACTCATGGATCCTGTTCAGCATTTATTATTTTAGCTCAACACATGGTCAAAAAATTACAACTACAGTCACAAAAGTCTTAAACCAAACGTTCACCCAAATTTCATTATTATTTCTAATACTTGGTTCTAGCAATCAATACATTTGTTTGGAAAATAGTTCAACAGTCTGATCATTATTTCCAGCACTGCATTTTAAACTTTATAGATAGAGCTGCTAACAATGTATTTGCATATTTTTATTTTTTTATGAAATTCTCATAATTTGTTTGATTTGTAATTTCATCCTACAGTAAGGTATGTTGCTCCCGCCCACATCATCCTGAGTGGTACACAATGCAAATAGAGAGGATGTTTAAATATAGACTTCATCTCTTAATTACCTACAAAACCTCCTGAAACTTGGATTTCATGAGAATAGTCTTAAGCACACCAAAGGTCAGCAGGTGAGGACTATTTAATTGTAATGACCTGCAATGTCATATCTAATGTTTTACATTTTATTCTTGTTGGGTGTGCATGCATATTGCCATTTATGTGGTGCACTCTGTTTGAGCTGCTGTTTGGTCAAGTTAAACTTTACTAGATTATGCAAGACACTCAAACTACGTCACACTTTACTCTAAAAAAAGATCAAATGACAAAAGTTGAATTTAAAGAGTCTGAAAAGGAATGGCAGGTGCTGAGTCACTTTGACCTGGACATTAAGGGTCATGTCAATGAATCACTGTGGCTGACTAAGTTGTCCGTCACGCGACGCAGAGGCAGACATCTCTTAAACAAACTTGAAAGGGATTTCCTTGACTGCCTGATGGAGTTGACACTTTTCTACCTCTGTGCCATTTCTGTTGGAGCACTTTACACCAGCTGTCAGTCTCCATCAGCACATCTTACTCTGGTCAAGAAAGTCCCACAGCAACCTTTCCAATATATAAATCCACACCGATTGCCAGGTGGCAACGGAGAAACCAGCAAACAAGCTCTCTAAACTAAACAACTAAAGAAGTTATTCCCGTCAAAACTTTAGAAAACAAGCTCTTCTTACCTTTATGTTATCTTTATGGCTATTTGCATTAAGTCAACATCTACCCCCATGTTTGTGACACCAGTCACGCAGAAACTGGATTCCAAAAGAAAGTCTTTAAATGTGACATTTCCAGAACCCTTAGTATATGAACGTGTTATACAAGTTTTCAAAGAGGGGTTTTTTTTTTTAAAAAAAGAAAGAAAAAAGAACAACATTGAAAAGTGCATTGCATCCCTTTGATTTTTACTCTATAATTAATTATTTGTTATGCAGGTAAAATTCTGTATTTGTTTCTACGTTTGTCTTGCCTTAAATTCAATTTTTACCTTAAAAAGGACATTTTCTGACATCAATAATAGACAAAGCCTATGCATGAAGTTACAATACCTGATATTCTACATTTACTGAGGGGGAAAACCCCTTTAATGTAATAATGTGTGGTAGACAGAGTAAATGAAGACCAACAAGGCCTATATCCTATTAAACCTCTTCCTCATCATTTCTGAATGTCCAAAGACATATTCCAGAAAGGCTTTGTTCAAGGATATATGAACTCTTAGATCCTCAGAACATTTAAGCCATTGAAGTGAATGTTATTTTCTTTGTTGGCTCATGCAGAGAGACATTTGCTTACTCTCTCCCACCGTGTTATGTGCTGGCCTCCAGGGAGGAAGAGTTTCATTACAGCCAAAGCTCAGTTTAGCATGTTTGGGATGGCTCACATCGATCCATTTGGCCCTGGTAGATCACAGCCTGATCTTTTTGCATTAGTGGGTTTCATCCTGGTGCACAGTATTTACAGCGGGTGGTTAATGAGGGAGGAATTGATTAAAATTAACCGTGTAGAAACCCACAAAAACTTTTAGATTTTTACCAGCAGTCTTTATCATGCTTCATGTCCTCACATTTACTGGTTTTCAATGGTGCTTTTAGGTAGAAGCATTTTGTCCTGCTGAGAAATGTTTTCTCCCGTTATCGGTACTTGGATATGACAACTACGTCCACAATGCTGTATATCAAGGGCACAATCCCTACTGAAACACACCTTGCAGACATTATTGTACAAACAAATGCAAGAGTTGTGTCTCAAAAATCCAATATATTATAATTCATGATAGTGTCACAGAGACTGTTTATGGATAACTGAATATATTGTTACTCAAAATAAATTTAAAATACATTTAATATATATAACACAAGAAGCCTAAAAGAAAAGGAAAAACTTGCCAATAGAAAGGTTTTGTCTCGCTCCTTACTTTCTACGGCCGCTGCAAATTTGTCACTAAAACATCTAAACCTTTTCAAAACAATTCTTCAATCGGGATCTTCAACCTGATTATTTCCATCACATTGATCAAACTGCTGCTGCTGAATAATGGACAGATGTCTGATGAATCTATAGTGGCAAGAAAAAACACAGTCTGCAATTGTCTATCATAGGACACCGTGTTTACTGGTCTTACTCAAGACAAGAAAGCTATATAGCCTGTGTCAGGGCATGTTAGTGTTTGTCAGTGTGTGTCGGGGTTGACACGACTTTTCTCTGAATATCAGAGGAGTCTATCATATATGCTGACACAGGAGGACAGCGCAATGACGTGGAGTTCATGGTAGGGGCATCTCACAATTTGTATTTACAACAAAAAGTTCGTGACACCTGACACTTTTCCCCCCCCAGACTGTCATCCTCTTTACAGATGAGCCTTGACGCTGGTAAGAAAAGCACCTATTCTCGACATCTACTCAGTCTGAGTATTCTGTGAAGCCGGCGAGCTTTAAGTATAGATCTCTGCAGTCTCCTGTTGGTTGGAGGGTCTTATAGGCAGCAGATGTGTTTCCAGACCCCACTTAGCCATACACTGGGATTTGATCAATGGAGGGGAGGAAAGGCACCACAGAGGTGATGGAGATACCTGCCACTGCAGCAGTACTGGCTGATCTGTTACTGACAAATACTCTCCCTGGGACATGAATCTCCTCCCGGTCCCTCCAACTGTGCTGCAGCAGATGAAGAAAGAAAGTCAAAGAGGGGTTTCCAAAGAAAAAAACAAAACAGCAGCATTAAAGAAAGTCGATCCTTGAAAATATCCTGGTTTTTCTAAAGTTTCAAGGGCAGAGTGGGTTCCTCTATTTGTTAGATTAAAAGAACAAAAACACCAGAAAAAAAAGCAGCTTTGCTCTTTTAAGAGAAAAAATTCAACTACTCCAATTTTGGTCTCTTATTAGAAAAAGCTATTCAGGATGAGCCTGTGTGTGGTTTGGTCTGCCCTCTTTGTTTAAATCATCCGAGCACACTAGAAAATCAACAGGAAGGTAATCTGGTTGTTGAGTGTTTTATTAGAGCAAGAAGACCACTTTTAAGATGACTGGAAATCATTTTGTGTCGTCTGTTCTTTTCCTGTTTACAGAGTGCCAGGTCTGATGGAAGACAAACGTGTCAACATTTACTGAACAGAAAAAAAATATTTCGCCACAAGTGAGCAGGTAGTTCCTAACTTTCACCACAGCCCACCATGTCTCATGCACACATTTAATACTGCATGTTCATCATTTCCCAGGATTTAATGTGTCATCCAGTATGCATCAGCAGAAGGATGATTAACAACTGTGCAACGGCAGCCAGCACTCAGTGAGGATTTGGGTCTGGTTGAGCCATTTCCCCTACAGGAAATGTTGTTTTCTTTTGTTTTTCAATCTACCAGTGTTTTTCCCCCCCATCTGCTCTGCAGATCGGCTGAATCCAACATTTCCGATGACTTATTGCATTGGAAAGAGCTGAATTAAATTACAAACTGCAGTTCAACAACAGTTTACGTTAAGTCAGAATATTAAGAGTCACAAAGCTCCATAAACCAATATATTTCCTTTACAACAGAACACCAAATGCTGACAGATTATAATTTCATGTCTAGTTTCATTACAAAAAACACAAACTTTTCCCAAAGATGACATTTAGCTCACAACAACAAAAAAGGGAAGAGAGAAAAGAAAAAAAGCACTACAATAAAAGCTATAATTGATTAAAGAAAACACCAAGTCTTAACATTTTGAAGGCAATTTTATCTGTTTTGCACCTTTCATGTACAGGACAATTCAATGTGCTTTATATGAAAACAGCAAAAACTTTACAGATGTTATAAAGAAGAATTAAAAACAGCAAAGTTACAATAAAATAGTACATTAAATTAAAATCATTAGAAGCAAGATCAGATAAGGTATTGTGCAGATGTCATTCATAAAAAAAGAAAAATGTCTTTAACCTGGATTTAAAAGTGTCTCTAAGATGAGAGTTTAATCTCTACTAGTAGTTTGTTCCACATGTTTGCAGCATAACAGCTAAAAGCTGCTTCTCCATGTTTAGCCTGGACTCTGGTCTGGACCAGCTGACCTGCATCTTTGGATCTAAGAGCTCTGTTTGGTTTATATTCTCAGAACATATCGCAGATGTATTCTTGATAAACAATCAGGATTTTAAAATCTATTCTGTAACAGACTGGAAGCCAGTATAAAGATTTTAAAACTGGTGTCATGTGTTCAGACCTCTCCGTCCTTCTTAAAGCTCTCACTGCTGGTTAAAGGTTAATTATGTTAAAATGTTGTCATAGACTGGAAGCGAAAAAACATTACATTACACGTCACATCACTGTAGAAGCAACTGGCTCATTGTTACTTCACAAACTGTCAGTTAAACTTTAAAAAAACAAAAACAAATGATGAATATATTCAAAAACTGTAAATTAAATTATGCAGAGTTTGAAGCAAATACAAAGTTAAGCATATTTTCCAGCATTTACTGCTAACAGACATGAATGTCTAATTTCTGTGGGTACATTTTGAATCCAGAAACGCTGCCTCGGCATGTGACTGATCACTGTTGAGAAGACGAGTAAGTAAGTGGGGGTACCAGACCACTTGTAAAGGATGTCCATTCCCATGGATTCTGCAGAAGCTGCACTTTATCAGCTATTCCCATCACATCTTTGATGGACAACATCCAGATTATCTGCTCTCTGCAGATAATCTGGATGTTGTGGCTTCATCTGGTCATGATCTCTAGCCATCGCTGGAACAATTTGCAGCAGAGTGTGAAGCAGGTGGGATAATCGACATCTCAAAATACATGACCATGGTCCTCGGCTGGGAAACAGTGGAGTGTCCTCACCAGTTGGGAATGAGGGGCACCAAAATGAGGAGTTCAAGTATTTCAGGGTCTTCTTCATGAGTGAGGAAAGGCTTGAGTGTGATTGACAGGTGGATTGGTGCATCATCTGCAGACTGGACACCGGTCTGTTATGATGAAGCCGGATGATGTGGCTTAGGCAGCTAGTTAGGATGCCTCCTGCACACCTCCCTGTTGAAGTGTTTCAGGCACAGTCTAACCCCGGACACACTGGACTGTTCATATCTCTCAGCTGGTCTGGGAACACTCACTTCCCTGATGAGCTGGTAAGTGTGGCTGAGAGAGGGAAGTCTGGGCTTCCCTCCTTAGGCTGCCGTCTTTGTCACCTGATCCCAGATAAGCGTAAAAAAATAAATTAATCCGTTTGTCATTGAGCCGTGATTTTGTTGCTGCACCTTTAAAAACAGTCACATGCACGCATCCCAGGGTCTGACACATTAACTTCACAGCAAAGACTAATGCTACAACATACAGAATGGATTTCTTTTCACCGTTGCACTCTTCAAAAGGCCATTGTACATCTAAAAATGTGTTTTGTTCTGCAATACCTCTTTAAGTGGATAATAAACTAAACCAGTTTGACAGCAGTCCTTGATGCTTGGTGATTCATGGATTCTCTAACTATTTTGTGCAGTTGGAGAGACAGCATATTTATTAAACAGACTTCTATCCATGTCACAAACGTGTGAAAGAATATCCCTGCACAAGAAAAAAGCGGGTACAAGTACAGTACTAGAGAAACCCAAAGCTCCTTGGTGACAAATAAATATCCACACACAGGGCTCGTGTCTTGTTAAACTAATCCTTTGTGGCTTTAAGCTCCTAAAAGTTCAAATCTGTGGATCTAAATGGAGCCGATTCCCAGTTTGAATTCTTGTAATTTAAGAAAACAATGATATGATGTATTAAAAAGTTTGGAATGGATTTATGATTTTAATTAATTACTTTTTCCATTAAAGCTGCTCAAAGTTTCTATGGTATTTTCATCCTGTTGACATTGCTTCTTTTTGTTCAGCAATGGGAATCACTTTGCAAGTGCTTTTCTCCTGTTAGTTCCTGCATTTACTCAATCCCTTTCCAAACCTGACATGCACCCCTACCCTGTACTTCTTTGTAATTGATCAGTTAATGGCAACGTTATCAGATCTCTACCTTCTTCCTTAGTTTGTGTGCTAAACACAGAAGAGAACCTACAACACAACGCATAACTACTTTTTCAGCTACCATAGAAAGAAGTCATGTAAAGCACCAGGTATCAGATTCTCTAAGTTTTATTAACCCATTTCATCTGATGGGCAAACAGCCCCGTGACCCTAATGCCTTTCCTTATACCCTGCTGGGTAACAGCCACATATTTATCCGACAGCTTAGCTTTGAAGAATTTGCTCTTAAGGACAGAACAATAATATGTGGTATTATGATATTATGTATAGCTTGAGGTTGAAACTAAATGTGGCTGGTGTTAATACAGAATTAAAATAAACTGCAAACTTATGTAGTTTGCTGGACAAACTGAATGACCTAATGTATGAATACCATATAAGTCAAATTCCTGGAAAGTAGAGGTACATTACTTTGAACCAGATTCACATTAAGTATCTTTTAATCATCTTAGTACATGTACGATATAATCGCTTATGTTACTATTCATGTTGGATGTCCACTAGAGGGATTCCTGAGGATCTGTCTAAATAATTGTTAAACGTTCTCCAACAATATTGTCTTTTTGCCTTATTTCTAGAGAGCAACTACAGGGAGTCAGAGTAACTACACAACTGAGGCTAGGCTGCTTTACAGGCCAGAAGCTGGGGGAAGTATGGTGCACTGAGCCTCTCTTCTCTGCTC
>JBAMIG010000017.1:17179431-17189617 GCA_037177335.1 Kiunga ballochi | reverse complement strand
GGGGGGGGGGGTTTCCTTACCGCGAAGAAGGGTCGAGAAGGTATGTCCTGGCTCTACTTAGTTTAATGTAGTTGTTACTTGTGCTCATTGTGTGTAATGTCTGGTATGTGATAAACTGTGTGTGTGAAGCCCTATGAGGCAACTTTGTTGTGATACTGGGCTATATAAATAAAACAGAATTGAATTGCTATGATCAGTATTTTCGTGTCCAATGTGTAATCTGTTTAAAGGGCCTGGAACTAATTAGATTTCTAAGATCTTGTTTGTTATATAAAAGCAGCTTTTTATTCTGCTTTTTTTTGGTAATCTTTTCACTGTGGAGAGCTCCCATTAGGACCAGCTTCCGGTGCAGCTGGTGGGAAGCAGTAAACAGAAGGAGTAAAACCAGTAGCAGCTTTTTTCCCCTCAGCAAACCTCTTCATTTTCAACACTAAAGGTTAATCTATCCAGGTACACCTGCATTCAATAACAAAAAGGACTCCAAATCAGTCCAACGGCCTTTTGCACTGATGGGACTTTTGTCAAAACATATTCTGCACAAAGCAATTACAATAATTTCCATCGAGCTTTGATAACGTTTTAATTTTTCTTTAAAACATGACGAGAACCTTTGTCTGCAACTGGCTGGTAAATTGAGATGGCTCCACATTGTTAACTGCAACAAGTCCCCCACCAAAATTAGGAAGTAAACAAGAGACCTGCATGGGTTGAATTCTATAATACAAAACACACGAATAAGCACCTAGATCTAAATAAATCTAATTTCATTAGTAAGCAATAGCCAAAATAAGGTTTCCCACTGTGCATCTGTTTTTAAATTCAGAGTCTATAGAGATTTACTACTATAGTAGCTTCACTGAGGTTTAGTGACTGATTTGTCAATTCAAGTTTTTTTTTCCAACTGTAACTCCTAACCTACAATGCACCCCACTACACAATATTTTGATATGTGTAATACTTGGTTTTAATATCCACCTTGATTCTACAAAGCATTAGGAGACCTGCATGCGTCTGACAATGCTGTGCAGCAAGCATCAGGACACAGCTGCTAATGAATAAATCAAAAAGGTTAAGATACTTTGTGTCTTCACCCTTATGAGCCATAGTGTTAAGTAGCATGACACAGGGCAACCCTTCTCACACACAGTCAAACTAGCAGTGTAGCGACCAACACGAGATAAGAGCAACTCATCCCACCTGTCTCCAAAGTCATTCTGTCATTGTGATCAGTGACAGCAATCTGTTTCAAATCAATGTGACAACAATGTTTCAGGTTTATTTTTGGTGAAACACAGTATCTATACGATACTGCTGTCAAATGAAACATTCGACTAGATCTCATTCACACAAAACTGGGTATAGTAAAAGACTAAGTAACAGATCTGGGATGTAGGAGATCAAATCAGTCTTGCATATATATGCCCAATTATCAGCTCTAAATATACAACAATATGCATTTATGCATCCTTTTTGCAGACTAATAGATTTATTAATACTGCACAACCTAAAGTTTTGGTCAGGGAGCTAAAAAAAAAAAAGGCATTAGAGATTTAAAAGCAGTCCATTAAGACCACATGTAAATTGCAGTTTTTTCATCAAGGCTGATCCAGTAAAATCCAGATTTCATATCCTTAGCATAATGAGGTCATTGGTTAGGTGTATTAGGCATATACTTATACAATCATCTTCTACAGAGAAAGCTGGAAGAAGCAGAATGTCTTAGTTTCCTCTCAAACATTGCAGCACTGGACAGACACTTTCTGTGCATGCATACTGGCAAAAGAATGGTGATGCCATTACATGATTTCAACAGCAATAACTGTAGCACAAGTTAACTGTGCATGTAAATGTGCCAAGAGTGTAGTGCTTCTATTTACCCAGAATAGGGTGAGTGACAGCTGTTGATAACATGCAAAACTATTGAGAGCAAAATGTTTGTGAAACTGTGCATGAATTATTGGGGGTAAACTAAAGTGAGAGCAAACAAAATCCAACTACACAACAAAAACATCTTTATATATTCAACATTTAGACAAATTGTAATGTCAAAAGTCAAGTCAAAAGAATTCATCACTGGGATAAGAATAACCGGTTAACTGTAGTGAGTGTAGCTTTAAATGTTTTTTTGCATAATATGACTCAGAAAGTACAAAAGCACCAATTTAAAAAGATGTTACACAACCTAAACAACACGTGCAAGCGTGTTTATTTTTCTGCTATCTGGAGTATTTTAAAAAGCATCTCATAAAGTCAGTGGTAGATGGAAGATCTGTGGGTCATTAAAAGTGATCTCTACAGCACAGTTCAAACTGAGCAGCGCAGCCATGCATTGCAATGAGCATATGTGTGTGAATTGCTGCATCTGAGCTAGAAGGTGCTGTCCTAAAGGAGACGGAAGGAGACGGAAGTCAAACAGCTGTCAGGGGATCCAATTATGGCTGTGTTTCTCTGCCAGCCCACAGTGGGCACCCAACACTTTGCTTCCTACCTTACAACACACCATCTCACTACACACAAGTTAAGCCATCTCGCCAGCAGCGTTTGTGAATATTTGAAAGTATTGCCGGAGGAAAAGAAAGAGACTGGCTTTTCTTTTTTTTTCCCCCGATGGTGTCAGAGTCTCTGCCTGAGAACATAAGTGTCAGATACAGAAAGGCCCTCTGTGCCTTTGCAACTACAGAAGGGTTTCAGAGGTTCACCTCAGCTTTGTCACAGTAAGTCTAAAAGACGTTAGTGACAAGGCATTTTAACAGAGTGAAACAAAAAGACCAAAATTCTTACAGTTTTCAGTATTGGAGTCATCACAATTGTCTTGATCAGGACTGCTTTATTTGGTCCAGTGTTCTAAAACATACCTGAATCAAATCAAAAGAAATCCAACAGCCTAAGAAGTTCATTTGAGCCAGGTGTAAGACTGTGGCCCACAAGAGGACCACATAGAGCTACCTTATCAAGACTATACAGATTCATAATAAACTATATTGCACACAATAATTCCAACCTTTTCCTAAACTGCTGTGAATTTATCTTATAGACCTCAACCATTAACAGGCAGTAAAGCTGTGTAATACATCATTAATAATTTGATTGCATTGATCAGAACACTGCTATAGAAGCTTACTCTAAGCTGGTTTAGATCATTTATAAGGACATTTCAATATGTTGATGTAAATAATGAGTCTGCTTAACACACATGATGAGTCATGGAGTCCCTCAGGGTTCTGAACTTAGACCAGTACTTTCCATTTAATACATGTATGCTTCCCTTGAGTAATATCATTTGACTACATGGTATAAACTCATTGCTATGCAGATGATACTGGGATGTACTTCTCTATGAAGCCCAGTGATACCAATAAGTTTGTTAAACTACAAAAGATGTCTTAAAGACGTTAAGACCTGGATGACAGACATTTCACTTTTTAAACTCAAACAAGACTAAGGACACAATTGTGTAGCTTTTAGATTAATTCGGATGACAAATTTGGCTTTGGGTATTGCTGTGAGGAACTTTGAAATTTCTCCTGATCAGAATTTGTCCATTGGCTCAGATTTAAAGTACAACTAACCCCACTGAAAAAGGCTAAGCAAGCCCCAAATCAGTTTTCAAAACTGCCACGGACATGGGCGAAGCCAACAGACAGAGGAGTAGGGCCACGTGTGGGGGAATGGATAAAATGGATAGACAAGTATGAATAATATTCTAACCTGAATAAAAGCTTTTGATAATGCTCGCAATTATGTCTGCGAGACGCTTGTATACCAGAGCCCCGGCGTGTGACATAGCCAAGTACAGATATGAACCGCTTCAGCTAATAAGAAAATTCAACTACAGTAGCTAAAGTTCAACCCAAAGAAGGCAGCATTAAGACAGTTTTAGACCAAAGTTTGTCAAATTGAACAAGTTTACACAGTTAAAAATTACACAGTAACAAGAAGACAGCACAGCTAGAGACCAATTTAGACAGTTTATAAGCAAAGGAAATGTTTTTCACTTTAAGAACAGGTTTCTAGAACTTCACTCATCTACATAACATTGTAAAAATTGAAACCATCCTGCCATGTACTCCAAAGAGCTTTTTTCAAAAAATAAATCTCATAAGAAGTAATTAATGCAGCCAGAGGGACATCCCATGATGCCCTGAGCACTTAATTTTTCTTCTCCTTTTCCTCCATGTACAACTAAATGACAGTATTGACAGCAATAACAGATTTCTCCCCATTCTGCAGATTGTCTAAGTTGCAGTCCGTGTCAGTTTTTCCTGCCCTCTCCACCCAAACCAGTCAAGGCAGATGGCTGCCCTCCCTGAGCTGGGTTCTGCTGGAGGTTTGATTCAGATTGGATTTGATGTCAAGATTTCATCCAATCTGTTGACTTTCCTTAACTAAGCCATTTATAATGAATTGGCTCAAACTGATGTGTCTGTAACCTCTCGCCAGTTGTTTACTGGGATAGGCTCCAGCTACCTGCGACCCTGAAATGGATGAAGAGGTATGGAAAATGGATGAATGGGTCATGTGTCTCTGAGATTTACATCATTGTGAAGTGGCACAATACAAATAAAGCTGATTTAATCCCAGTCGGAGTTGAACCTCATCATGTAAGAACTAACCCAAGAGTTTTGGTTTTGAATATTAAATTATTAACAAAACTCCTTAGTGATTATTTCTCTTGCTTTTAATTACTAAGTCCAGCAGAGCTCAAGTCAAATCTCTGAACCTAAATTTTTAAATCTTTGCCCACTTAGACATGGGACTGGTAGAGACTTCATCTAGCGAGCAACAACAGTCATCGGCTGCAGTCCCTCCTTAGGTTTTACAAACCTGCATTCTGAATATGTTTTGGGTCATTTCTCTTAACTTTCTGTCAAGCATCATAGCAGCAGAATGCTTGTCTGGTTCCTGCATTGTGCTGAACAAAATCTCACTTCCAAGAAGAGCTTTATGCATTCGAGGCTCCACCTGATACTTAAGGTAGCATCCTTCATCTGTAAATTAATAAATTAATGCTAGACCTGGACAAGGGAAGAAAAGATGAGTGAAGAGGAGAGGAATAAGATTTCATACATCAGATAGAAGGTAGCAGCAAGTGTTTTTCCAAACGAACAACAAGTTTCTTTCATAAACACTTCACGACTGCATTGCTTAAAAAACATGAGTTATATGGATATTGTTTGTTGCAACGTGTTCAAGTCTAATTTTACAGTCCAGAGACTGACACTTTTTTTTTTTTTTATGAGCTTAATTCATTAAAGCTGTAACCAACTGAATGAAACGATGTTGCAATTGCAACAGAACGGTCGGTACATGGCTAAGGCAGAACACTGGGCCTGCTAGATGTCAGAAACTCAAGTAAATAACACGGCTGGGTCATGCAGAGGATATGCATTTTATCAGGTATGAAATGAATATATTTTTTATCATTCCCTAGGGGGAATAATACATATACATTAGGGGAAAATGAATACAGATAGCAGAATGGGAGTAAGAGTTTACTTTAGCTAACTTGAAATAGTCACTCTGTTCCAAATGGGAAATGTTCAAGAGTCCAATAACAATTTGGTAAAACAAGGGACCAGTTTAGTGCTGGTTTCATATCCATCACAAATTATGAAAAAAAAAACTGGCAGAAATTTAGTTTATCCCATTTCTTTCATACAGATGAGGTCTGATTTTGAGCCAAGCCTTACAAATGGCCATCATTACTACTATATAATGATAGAGACTATGCTCCATCATTGCTGTAATCGTTTTAATGCTGATGGAGATTATAAATACCAGCTGTTGGAGTCAGCAGACATTTCACAACACAACAAAGTGCATCATGAAACTACTCTTTTAGCAGATTCTCTACATTAACCCAGCGACAACATGGTAGCGATTTAAATCACATACTATACAATTACCATTAACAGTGCTCTGTTTAATGCACTCATCCTATGCTCGGTGGAAAAGCCTTTAAAAAAGAACCCCTGTCCTTTTCAGATACTCAGCGTATTGTTAATTGAAGAACAAGACTATTATAAATCTTAGCTTTTGTTACTGCATTTCAGTTGCCTGTGCAAGCTTTCCATCAGATTCATTCAGATTCCCAATGTGTGGAGAAAACTGCTGACTGGTCAGAGCAGACTACACCATGAAAGCAAATGTTTCACAGGCTGAGGAGATTAGCTGCTGGACAGGTCTACTGGTTTCACTGAGATACAGGATTATTGTCTCAAAGCAAATCATCCATCTGCTGTTAAATTCTAAAAGATGTCGGAGAGTTATTGAGGTTTGATCCAAGTGGAAATATTTTCTACAGTAAAGGAACTGGTGGTTTCTTGTTCTCCAAGGAATTGTAACATATTTAACAGCTATCATTCATAGGAGAAAGTTAGTGATAAAAACCAGTGTGTTAATGTAAAACACGCATATTTTTCCATTTTACTTTATGGTCAATATAACCTTTCATTACAACCTTATATCTAATAAGTTTAACATGTTTAACAGTCTCTCCCTAGGGAATTGCAAAGGCCTGCACAAACATCCTCACCTCCGTGACAGCATTATAAATAAGTCTTACTAAGACACTATAAAAAATGTAAACAATAC
The DNA here is from genome assembly GCA_037177335.1 of Kiunga ballochi. Classification (NCBI taxonomy): domain Eukaryota; kingdom Metazoa; phylum Chordata; class Actinopteri; order Atheriniformes; family Pseudomugilidae; genus Kiunga; species Kiunga ballochi. The sequence continues at coordinate 17,183,023 of JBAMIG010000017.1, read as the reverse complement.
TGTTTTAAGTAAAACATGATTCAAATTCATGAGTCCTATGTACAAGAATTATCTGACAACACTTCTATTCATTTCAGTCACATATAAGCCTACACACACACATATATATACATACACACACACACACAAATGCTGTTAATGTACCACTATTTTTTCCTTCTAACAAACCCACAGCAACACCCATTTGTAGCCTTTTAGCTTAATGGAAGCAAATCTTGGCAAATGCATTTATCCACATCCATCCTTGTCCTAATTAAGGGAAAATGGATGCCTCACACAAAGGGATAAAAGATAATGATTCTCAGATTGTCAGGATTAAGGGGACTACAGTATATGTCAGTCAACAACCATAATGTGCCATAGTTAGGGGCTGACTATCTAGTTGTGATGGATGTGAGCATCAAGGACACAAGACAGAGAAGCTATCTTAGTAGTAGTACGTCAAGTAGAACCTTCATTTTATAACATAGGTCTTTAGGATTAAAAAAAAAAGTTTGGACCTAAGGGGGAGATCTGAATAGGGCTGTCAGGGCTCCATGTCCAGCAACACTGCTGAGGCTGCATTTCTAAAGCTTTTTTAGGCAAAAGAAAAAAAGAAAAATACAAGCCTGAAAATTGCATAAAACTTTGTCAAGCACAGTTTGGATTTTTTTTAAATAAACTTAGCAGACAAAAGTGCGTACTGCTGTGCCAACTTTGGAGAGGGGAACCTGATCATACATTCAAGCCAGAGTAAATCCATTTAGATCATAAAACAGCATAGATTATAGCATGCTTGCACATATGTTTGCATCCAAGCGAAGTAGGCTTATACCTAAAAATAAATCACTGCTTATTCGCTTATTGGTATTGTGCAAGCATATAAATACTGCAGTGACACAAATGAGAATGTTTCCCACAGACAAACTTGTGCAACATGCAGACTATGCCATCAATAGGATTGAGAAGAGGACGAAACACGTAGAGCCCAAGACAACTGGCTGATAAGCAGATTTAGATGAGAGCTTTCTTCTTGCATCCACCTACTGAACTGTGGCCAGTGTTAGATCCACCGATCCATCAGAACCTTGCAATCCCAGCAAGAATGAGAAGGTGTATGTGAACGAGGGGACGAAAAAAAACCCTTTTAATTGATGTACATTTGTAACTCCTAAGCGGTTCTAATAAATGTGGTTGTACAGTGTAGCCTGGGTCCATTCATTCATTCTGCTGCACAGCAGTTTGGAGCTGCCTGAACAGCTGCAGGCCAAAGTGCAGAGGTGGTGCACTTTGTGGTCTATGCTTATACACATTGTGGAGCGAGTCATCATCTGTCCCCCTTTCCCAAATATTTCTGGGACAATCTTTATCAAGAGGAAGACCATCACAGTAAATTGTGTCAGAGTGCTGGACAGGACTGTGCCAGAAGTAAATGGTCTGATCTTGAGGTGTCCTGGCAAGGACCCCTACCACAACAAGAAACCATCCGGGCCCCACACTGTGAGGAAAGAATAGCCACTATACTTGGGCCAGCCAGGCTGTGTGGTGTAGCGTCAGAGAAGAGGAGACGACACAGATCTGACAGCAGGAAGCAGAAGTGAGGTTGTTTATTGCATAACATGTAACAGCCTTGACAACATGCAGTAAGCAAAGCTTGGTAGTCGGTCACTTCAGAATCAAAAAGCAGTGGCCAAAGAGCTCAGAGGTCCAAAGGATCCCACAAAGCAGGCCAAGGGCACATGATGCACCAGGGAGCAGCTAAGTGCTGACTGACACCATCCTGTAAAGGCAGAAAGACACAAATGAGTGCAGTGAAGGACATCCAGGACAAGGTGCAGCAGATCCAGAAGGGCATGATGGAAATTGTCACGTGCCCTTAGAGAAATGCTTAAAATGTGAAGAGAGAAAAAAAATAAAGCTTACCGTCTTTACAGACACGCTCCCTGTTGGAACTCGTCTGGGACGGAGCTGTGCATCAGGGTCCTTCATCTTGAATGTGGTGGGCCAGGTGGAAGGGGAACAGCATTTCACAGGACAATGTTGTTCAAGACCCACACATCATAATAATTTGCCCACTTTTTTGGGGTGGTATAGCAGTCCCCACCCCCCCGGGATGTATCCACCCATCTCTAGCAGTTCAGAAGGCTGCTGGCTCGCTCAACACAAGAGTATAAGCATGTACCACATTGAAGTGCACCACCTGTGCGCTCTGAGGGTTGGCAAATGGAACGAGGAGCTAGTGCTTCACTGGAAGCCACTGTCACCTGCAAGTCATGTCAGCAACATTATAGATCCAGCCATCTCACACACGTTGCTGTGCATCAGGTCATTGTGCTACCAGGTTTGTCAGAATCATGCACAATGTTTTTGCAGTTCTCTAGGCAACCCCAGTCTCACTTTGAGCCCCTTACATGAATGCAGTCAACATTTGGGAAACCAGACAGTGCTGCGAATTGCCTTTTGATGTTGGTCTGTTGTCCCACAGTGTAGGGAAACCTTACGCGGCGACTTGTAATTTTAATAATGACTACCCAAAAAAAGAGCCAGGCGGAGATATTCCAGACCTACATAAGATGGCACATGTCAAAATTTACCTACACATTATGACACTTTAGAGCATCAACAGTTTCATGCTCTAAATATCAGTCTACCCGTCTATTTCCAAGTAGAAAGTGCCAGGATTCCCAGAGTTGTCAATACCTGGGAATGGACTAGGATTGGGCACTCCAACACTGGACCCACTTCCATACATAGGAGCACTGCTTTTAGGAGTTTAAATCTGCTCATCATCCAGGAAATCCTTGTGATCCCTGAACACTACGAGGGGCCGTCTGGGACATTATTCAGAAATACCCTTTCATAGACATATGAAATATAAGTCATTCACACAATATAGTGAAAACCTCTCATATTATATACTGAAATATTCTCATACACCTTAATGTAGTCATGTACACACCAGGTATTCTACTAGTGTAGAAATTTCCCTTGAAACAGAAGTCATGTAATTTAAAAAAAAAAAAAAAAAGCGCATTTTCAAAAGACCACAGAATAAGTAGGCGAGTGATGCATATGTTTGAATAAGATACATATATGCTCCTCAAATATCAGCTCAGCAACCAGACAAAAATCCTAATGAAGCAGTGGCCTTACTGAATACATTACTGGCTTCAGCAGAGAGTATCAGAACTCGGTCCAACGCGACACCGAAGCTAGTTATCCCTAACACAATTTGAATCCCCTCACATTTTTAGTAGACGCATAATATGCATGGATGCTTAAATATGCATTTATGGAACAAATACCACCATTTTTCTATAAGAAACCACATTTTCATGTTTGATTTCAATACAGAGTCAAATGTGAATGAAAACATTGGTTTAATTTTACTTAAATGCATCAGCTGTGCTACTAATGTTCCCTCTCCTAAATGTTACCATGCAAGGTCCAAATTGGCACTATTCTCTGTCACGTTTCTTTATAAAGTACAGTTTTTTGTCCAAGCAAGCTTTTTTAAAAAAAAAAAAAAAAAAAAAAAAAAAAAAAAAAAAAAAACCAAACCCCTGGCCCTCCCCCAAAACTGATTTCCCCCCCACAAAAGTGGTGAGAGTTC
>JBAMIG010000017.1:17130312-17160741 GCA_037177335.1 Kiunga ballochi | reverse complement strand
TATCATCTGCCTCTTAAGAAACTTATGATTATTTCACAAAACTGAGCATGACAGACTAACAGACCACTGGCCCAACACTGACTTGATGTGATGAATGATGGTGGTGATGCTGATTAAAAATCAAACCTTTTGATGGCATTGCAGAAGATCACATATCAATGACCTTTACACCTTTCAGCAGCGAAGGCAGGTGCAGTCAAGACAGTCCAATCACAAGACACCTTTTTTATAACTGCAATGTCAGAAAACTTCCTCTTTGATGACAGTTCTGCCTGGATTGTCTAAGGTGTGTGAACACACAGTTTCTTCTGGAATTATTAAAGCTTTTTCTACATTATCTTCTCACCAAAAGAGTATGATGTATTTGCTTTTTTATCTCTTTCAGGTCATTTTTATACAAATGTGCAGCTAATATAACAGTTTTCCTCTTAAGCAGGTGATACTTTTTACACGAGTTACTGTAGTATGATTAAAGAAAAAAGTTATCGGTTTGAATTTTCTTTTTATACTTCAGGTAAAAAATGTAAATAAAATTCTCTAAGAAAGTTTCTGAAGGTCAGTATTGCTACAAGAGCATTTCCCATCGAGCGTTGTTGCCTGTGGGGTTGGCCACAATCAATTCCCTCAAGAAAATCAGCATTTCAGTCCAAATTTTGGCACCAGTCAAAGAAAACTGGGTCTTCAGAGAGAAAAAAATAACTTATAGACACAGAGTAAATTTGAGTATTTCAAATTCAGACTGGCAAGGTGCTGCTTCACTGCAAATATAGTGTGTTTTCTTCTTTCAACATAAATCGAGTAAAACCAAACTCCAATAAAACGTTCGGACACCATCACTGAGCATAACTTCAGAGTTTTAAATGAATTTGTATTCAATGTATCCATTCTTACTGTCATGCAAAATCAATGTCATAAAAATCACTTATAAGTGCTAAAACTTTCCCTTTTTCACACATTTCATTACAGTTGTGACTGTACACAGTAATGAAGGGAACCAAAGTGAAGCTGCAGCTGAGGTATCATGTAAAACAGGCAGATAGCAAGTGCTGCTTCTTCGTGAGCCGTGGACAGGGCCACCGTTCAAACAGGACTTTGTTGCAGGAAAGAGAGGAACAAACTTTGTTAGTCATAGAGGGAGAAAGTAAAGATGAAAAGAGGAAGGTCCTGACTTCCTAGCAGGTGAAGCCAAGTCTATTTCAGGGCCTCCCAGTGAGACTGCACTTGGTGGGGGGGGTGAGTTTTTCTGATCTGCTTTTTGTCCATGTCCTTTCTTGAACACCAACAATTGTTTCAGCAGGAGGTCTTGACAGAAGCCTCCTGCTGAGGATTCACTTGCAGGGAGGAAAAGGCAATAAGAACTAAAGTGAGGGTTGCAGAGATTGTGAAAGAACAAGCCTTGACAGACTCTGGCTTTATTAGGACTGCTGAGCGGCCTGGCCTGTCAAATTCATACATTTTGTAGTGTTGTAAATACTCACCAATCAAAGGTTGACAGAGCGTCACATGAGCAGTCAGACAGAAAGTTGGAAACTACTAAAGTCATTCCTCACATATTCCATCTATCAACTGCATGAAAACAGCTTATATTTCTCGCCCATCATGCCAGAAATCCTGGGTTTCAAGTACCTGCTAGCAAACATCTGTCTAAGTTCTTTCCAATAAACAGAGAGGGTTTTCGTCCTCACTGCTGCACCAACGACACTCTTCTTCACTGGACATTTGGTGAAGAAGTGAACTATTCACCTGGCAGTGAGGAGGATGCCTTAACAACATTGCAATACCTCCTTTCTGCAGCTCAGAAAAAAGCAAAAGTCTGATACTCTCACCTCAGTGGTACTGACCAGAAAACAAAACTTAATACAATTTTCACCAAGTCTTACAATTTAGAGCATTTCAAAACCATTTCCATCGTAGCATAGCTTTTATTTTTTCAACAATAATGGATTCGGTGCAGAACATTGAAACCTTCCATTACAAATTCCCTCCGGGGGAAATTGGTTTGATGTCAGATGGACACTAAACTGAAAAAGGTTGTAATTCAGATGAGATCAGCATCATGAAGGTAACCAGATGGATTTCACAGTAAGCATTTATGTCTGAGTGTGTCATTTGCCAATTCGGGAATGACTCAAAAGGTGCTTAATAACAGCTTTAAAAATGTCATTTATCTGAGGCTCTGAAAAGAGATGAAAATAATAAACTAATGTGTGTATGTGTGAAATCTCATTTCTCATCAGAAATTACAACCACATTAGTATTCATGGTTGAAACTAGGTTTTCAGATGTATTAAGTAGACATACTATGCTCCTGAAGCAGATGGTGAAACTTGCCAAAAGTAAAACAAGAATTTAAAAAGTCAAATTAAAGTTATTCTTTGTAACTGTACAAGCTTTTATTTATATAATAGTACTTAGAGGTCTCTGATATGTCCCTGGAGCAGCTTCCCTCTCTCTGTTTGGAATCCTATATACATAGCCTTATGCAGCAGGCTAAAACTAATACTCAAGTCTGACAACAATGACTCACTTCACTGACTTTAGCAATTAAATCTTCACCTGTCCAAGACTAAGTGTGTATAAATATGAGTGCATTTGTGCAGGGCTGACTGGGAGCAGACGGAGAGAATGTGGGTGGAGAGATGGTGTCAAGATCTGGGAGGGGGGAAAGGTTTCCACCTGCAGCTCAACGCTCTTCAACGCTCCTCATCCCTCTTCCCTGTCCTTTCACCACCAGTGACGGTAAATTGATCAAATTACAAAAGGAGGTAAGAGGTTGAGAAGAGTAGCAATCTCAAGCAGACTGACGGGGACATAAACACGAGGAAAAGGGAGAAATCACTGAAGCATGCACGAACAAAAACAAAAGCGAGCAGGGGCGCTAAAAAAGACATGAAGGAAGCAGTGAAAGGATGTTAAAGAGGCAGAGAGGGAGTAGGAGTGTAGCTGTAATTATCCTCTCTGTCTTTCAATGATGTAACGCTGCTTATTGTGTTGCCATTGTTTCACTGCGTCTGCTCATCTGCATGTTTGTTTATCTGGGTTATTAGAAGGTCGGCTCCCCGGTCCTCAGTCGGATGAACTCATTGTTCAGTCACACCGAGTGTGCTCTGCACTCGAGCACGCTGGATACATCTCACCCTCACAATCGCAGATGGAGCAAAATCACAAGCAAAAACAAAGCAGCATCGTTTTCTGTAGTTTAATCTGATGAAATTCATATCGCTCAGATTTTTTTTTCGGCGAGAAAACCTGAGATTTTCATACTGATTATTTTCATAAAACTGACTTTAAGAAGGTTCAAATGTGACACCTAGTATGTAACTAGCTGTGACAATCAGGACCAATATTCTGTTTATTTTGTGCATTAACAGGCATGCTCCTTTAATATTATTGGAGCATTTAACCTTGCAGCAAACAGAATAAATATGAGAAGTTACAGGAGCTAGTGCCAAAAGCAGTAAGTTATTCTTATTACAGACTTTGGAAAAGTTAGAAAGAGGGGTTACACCAGCCTTTAGGGTATCCACTCACAACCTTTTAGATACAGAGATAAATATTGGCAATGAATGGCTGCTACACAGAAAGTACTGACTGTTTAAAGGCTCTGTGTGAGCAATAGTCTGTACATTGAAAAGTAAATGCTCCTATTAGACCACGTCCAACAGTTAAAGGCCACAAGCTTATTCTTTTGTTGAACGCTCAACGAGAGTTCAAAGCACATGAAGTAGTCTTAGAAGTTCACGTTGAATATCTTGGCAGGACACAGCATGGGACTCCCCATGATCTAATTTCTATTTAACCTCACAGCTACTTATAGAGGCAAATATATAACTAAAGCTATAAAAAGATTATATCTATTTGCTTCTGACATCCATATTATTCTTGGCTCATTCATTTAGCACACCAGTGTTCTGACCCAGAAGTGTGTTTTATACATGACAAAAAAAAATACACAGCAAAGACATTTCAAAGCAATAAGGAATAAAAACTGTAATTCTGACCTTTCCATCATTTATCTGTACCACTTCTCCAATGAAGGGTCACAGGAGCTGGAGCCTAATCTAGCAATCATTAGGTAAGAGGTGGGACACCCTGGACAGGTCGCCAGTTCATCCCAGGTAATTAAGATGCAATGATAATAATATAATAATATCTCAAATAAAACTTTTTAAAAAGTCTGACAAATAATTGTATCCTTCTTTTGGCTGTTTGTTCTTTCAATACTGTCTTTTAATCATCAAAAGGCAACAAAAGCACCCAGCTAACATTTTAATAGCCACTGCAAGCTCTGATATATAAAATGTTACTTATAATGTGAGCAGTAACACCGCAGAAGTGCAGAAAATGCTGTGCACTCTGGTGAGGACAGTGTTGTAGATTAAAAGGAGAAAAAGTGGGTGATGGAGAGAAATAAAAGGAAAATCTAAAAGGGGAGAATGAAGAGCAGAGCAAAAGCAGAGAAGCAATCTGGATGTGTTTCAGTGGCCATTATGCACCGGGTACGACAGGTCAAAGATAGACAGTCACACCATAGAGATGATTCCCATCAAGAATAACTAGCCCTGCTTAAATAGTTTCCATAGCAACTGTTAAACCATATGTTCTTATAACGACCAAGGATCTAATTCAGTTATTTTTCACCTGCTGTCTATATGCAATACATGATAATATACATACAAAGTCCTGATAACCAGATTATTGACCGTAAATTATATTTTAATTAAGTGAGTAGCTAAGAACCTATAAAACGGTATAATTTTGTTAAATTAATTTATTTTTTATTGATAAGGCTTATGTATGTCTGCTACCGTCTGTGTTGCCCTTTTAGCCGAGGGCTAGGCCAATTAGGAAAGTGTTTACTAGGCATACTGCCTGCAGCACTCCAGCTAAGAAATCAATAAGTAGCTGCCACGCTGCATGCTATGGTGCCATAATACTGCAAACATGGAACATGTACCTATCAATTTCTCCCCCCTCTCTCTCTCTCTCTCTCTCTCTGTCTACTTTATTCCTCCTTTAAATCTGTCCCTCTCCTTCCATCACTCCAACACTACCACCAGCCTCATGTTCATTACCAGTGGAAGATGGCGTGACAAGCACACTGGTGTTCTAATAAACTGTATTCCATGGAGAGAACATGCTGGAACGATTTAACCCCCAGGGGTCTTTCCAGTTGTGGACAACTGGAAAAGAGAATGGCTGATCAACATATTGTGTATTTGCAATTATTCAGCAGCAGCAAATGACAAATGCACTAGTTAAATGCTCATTAGAACATCTTTGTTACTTGATCAATGGGAGTTGTTGGAAATCATTCTTTTAAAAAGTGCCTGGGTTGTGATTTTGTATGCGTGCGTGTGTGTGTGTGTGTGTGTGCGTGTGTGTGCGTGTGTGTGTGTGTGTGATGAAAATGATTTTTATGAATAAGACAGAACTGAAAAAAATAATTTGGACTTACAGCATGGCTGGGTGGTCTCCAGTATGTCTGTGTTGCCTTGTCATAGTGGTGCTGTGTCCGTTTGTCCAGTTGTCTCTCACTTTGTCGTAATGAACAGGGAGCCCTCTGGTGTTGCGTTTGACACCTGACCTGCTGCCCTTGATGAGGCTATGATGGGATGGAAGGTGTTGTTTTATAACATTTCAATGCACAAACATGCTAATTGCTAATGCTTATTAAAACAACTTGTTTCAGGGTCAAATGTCTTAGTTCTATGTTAGAAAGGAGAAACCGAAGGGTAACAGAATTAACTTTAGCAGAACTTGTTTTTGATGATCTTTAAAGCAGTTTGATCACAACTAGTAGGCAAAATCAAAAGCAATAGAAAATTAAGCCCAGGATGTTGTAATGGCTATTTTATGGACGATGTACAACCAGGCCACGTTCCAGCACCACAGAGCTAGTCTGCCAGGGAACCTCAGCGCAGCAGACTGGTAATGGTTTCAATGCTATCTTATCTTGTTAAGTCACTTGATTTAAGCAGAAAAGTATAACTTTAAGTTACATAGAGTCAAAAACGGCTCTTAAATCAGTAGAAAAATGTAATGATACACTCATTACCAAAATTTAGTGTTAAAATTGTATGAATTTGTAGAATTTCCTACATATACAAACATCTCTTATATAACAATAAAGCATTATTATGCATGCACATATTAATACAAACAAATTGCAAAATTTTGTAGCACTTTGTGAAATTTCATTGCAGAAGAGGCGAAAAAACGTTTGTGGAGTTTTAGCTTGAGCCTTCATTAATAAAGGTTGTTTACCGTCAACCTCTCTCCCCATGCTCATCTTTTATTCCTTCTGTTTACTTGTTTTTATCTTTAATATTTTCTTAAAACTCATTTCAGCAACAAACAGCATGAACTGGAAGTCCATGCAAGCTATGAATTCAAAAGATTTTCTCATGATGTAAACCGTTGATTGGTCAGCAAATTAAATTATTTCCACCCTGATGTGTTAAACACCCCGGTTTGTTTATGCCTCTCCCCCCATTGTTTTTTAGTCCAGCACATATAACATCTTTGGATTTATTCTAGCACTTGATTGTTATGAAGATGATTTAGTTAACAAACAGAGCAAACAAGCAAAAGGTCCGGGTTATTTTCTTCCTACTTTCTGTTACATTTTCCTTTCAGAGCCTCTACACTCATTAAAGTCGGCCACAGATCTGAGAATATGTCCTGGCTTACTGCCTTTGCTTGTTGGGTGTAAGGGGTAACAATACTGAACTGAGTGAAGAATCTGGTGTGGGTGGGTGTTAATTCTAATTGGACAGAAACTATGTGGCGTCTAGGCTGGTGGACAGGCCTTTCTTTGACATTTTGGTATTTCTCAATATGGTAGGGATTTGAATAATGCCAGCTAGACATACTATCTTTTTGGCTAACAAGGGAAAAGTAAAGATGAAGCCAGCCAAAATGAAACAGAACAGACATTGTTGGTAGGCAGGCTTAACACATTGGAGAGTATGTGGGAGTAAAGCAAAATCCCATGAACCATATTACAATCTCTCACCATTAGGAAGCCAAACAGTTGGTCCATCCATTCATTTCTATCCTGTCACATGATCTGCAAAAATCATGCAGTCTTTGTCTTTCATAAAATCTACTAGTGAAATGTTATAAATGTGGAATAGGTGTGAATGGCACATAATAGACAGCAAAAGTAGAAGTGCTTCACTATCTCAGATCTGGGAAAACGACTTGTGTGAAGGAGGTGAAACCGTCAGAAGAAAAAAAGCCAGAGTGAAACATCTGGATTGAAATCCAACATGCTTCTCTGTCACTCACACCGTCCGGACCTTATTAGTTTAGTTTTCACCACCAGTGAGAGAATCCTTTTTAAGACTATTTTAAGAATTGTTCATGCAGAATGTATCTGAAATAATTCATGTATTTGCAATGTCACAAAGATCAAACATACATCTGAGCTACCTGTTTAATAATTTACAAATACATATTCTAACCAATTTAAACCATTTTTGGATTAGTATGTTTTTCAAACTGTGATTGGATTTCATTGGATGGGAATCTGGCAGCAACAGCAACTTTGCCGTGAATAAATAAAATGTATCTTCCATGAATCACATAATGGGACAGATTAAAAAAAAAACATGTGCTGTGTGCAAAAATGCAAACATCACAGATGGAAAGCTTTTATTTCTTGCACTTGTTGTTTTTGCATTAATTTGATAGATTTGAGGATGTAGTAATGATGAACTGTGGTCAACATGTATATCAATCAAACGTTGTTGCTTGTTGTCTGACATCGGCAATAAAACAAACATTTATCTATCATTTTGTGAACAGTAGAAAAATGTTTATCTTCCCTTTTTGTGGAAGGTTACAGTTAAGATTTATATTTTATTTGACTGGACTATTTTCCCACATAATAATAATTGGTAAACTCCTTTCCTCTTCATCTCCAGAAAGCAAACTCCATAAAGAATTTGATTTGACATCTAAATTATGGCCTCTGTACAGATAAAATTTGCGATTCTGTGCATTTTGTTTTGCAGGATTTGTCATTTCTGCTTTGTGTGTAAGAAAGAGTGAGTATAAACTTAAGATCCAAATGGTTTACTTGAATTATATTTTGACAGACTTTGCATCTGTTTGCATAAACTTACCACTTGTTCTCGCTGATGCTGTTGTTGTAGCTGTTTACACTGTGATGCGAGCTTAGCAATGGTCTTGTCTTTGCTCCTCAGCTCTTCTCGAAGCATCTCCATTTCTTTAATCAAGACCTCCATCTAGAAACACACACAAGCAACATGTAGTTGCATCTAGTCAACATTGCAAAAACCTGGGGTAAAGTTTCTTACTTGGGAAGCTGTGGTTCCATCTTCAGTCTCCTCAGAAACATCTGCTGTAGAATCTGCTTCCTCAATCTGCAAAGAAACAAAATCACACAGATGCTGCAGCAAGCATTAGATACCAGAGACGGTATATCTTTGAGCATTGATCTGATTATTTTATTACATCCAAAAACAGTCCTCACTTCAGTTTGCTTAAATAAATGGAGCATTTTTCCATAACAGATAAAAGGTTTTTTATATTTAGCTTATTTCAACATTAAATATCCAATTCTTATCTTTGTAATCACAGTAACAGATTTAAATAAATAAATACTAAATACAAACCAAAGGCTGAAACCAGCATGGTTTATGTTGCCAGAACTACAAGGATCCATTTTATCACTTATTTGTTCTACTCAGGCTCCTCCTGATTTTCATTTAAGTTGAGAATGATGCAGTTTGACTGCAAGAGTAAAATAGAGGTGTCATATGTGTCATATTTGTCCAATGATGCAAAGATTCAGCAAGTAAAGATTCATAGACCACACTGAAAGATCTTCACTTAAAAGAAAGGTGAGACAGAGTTAGATGCAGGTCAAAATATATTTTCCCCTCCGTTTGAGGCCAACAGTGTCTGCCTAATTGCAGTAAACATGCTGAACATGTCTGAAGGAGACATTTGATTCAGATGCAAACGTGAACATCAATATCCAGCCAACAGCAGCTAAATGGTCAGGGCATTCAATATAATTTTGTTTTATCGAGTGTGCAGTTGAGAGGCTTATGTCTGTGCATATCTTTAACTGCATAGATTGGACTATGTTTTTATAGAGTGCAGGCTTTATGGGTTTGTCATTTATCAATGTGCACATTTTCATAAGCTGATGTCTTTTATTTCACTTTACCAAGTCACCCTATCTTTTTTCCCCTCTCTAAAGGAATTTGCCTCACTGACAAAGCAGCATCTGTCAAATTATCTGCTCCACAGACACACTCACGCATACACTGAAGCAAAGATGCGAGCACAAATGATCAGCAGAGAAGCAAAAGAGCTCAGGACGTTAAATATAACTGGTCTTTTTAAATAAAACTAGTAAAAGCTTTCGTGTTTCTACCCCTACAAATGTGGTGGTAATATCCTCCTTTTTTCAAAACATTAAACATTATTCCTCACAGCCTCCTTGTGCTTTGGCAGAAAATACATTTCATATCGCTCATGCTGAACACTACGATACAGTGACTTTAAGCAACCAAAAACCACTTCTTAAGTTTGCCTTCAAACCACTTCTCTGCCAGGAAAGCTGTGTTTAACAGACAAAACATCAGCTCGAATCCAAAATCCTGACAGTAAACGCTACGTAGTCTAAATCTGCCTGTTAACTGGATAGTCATAATGAGACACAACAGCATTGGTAGATAAAAAACATAAGTGACATTGGAAGTGTTCACGTTTACTCATAGTATGATAAAAGCAGGATTACTATTTGTTTTATTTTTATTACAAGTTTACATCATTTTGCGTCTCTAACCTGCAGTAACGTCTTGAGTCTGAGCAGCTGATTCTTGAGTAAGGTGCAGTCCTGAGTCATGTGTTCAAGTGCAAGTTCATCCAATATTGGTCTGCAATCATTCTGCCTGCCTTCAGGTTGGATAGAACCCGATGAGATCCTTGATGCATTCAGTTCATCATAATGTTTGAAGAAATAAGCCCTGAGCAAGAAACAGAGTTTACACAGTATTAGACAGAAAGCCAGAATAAACATTTTCATTTAAGTGTCTGTAACTGCTAGCCTGACTAACCTGCTATTATTGTAGAAGTGGTCTGGTCCACTATAGCGGTGGTGTTTACGCCGCTGTCCCTGCCGACTGGCCCGCTCTGGGCGCTCATTATGGGACATTCTGCTAAAGTCTGTACAGAAACAATTTATAACAACAATGAGGTATTAAAAAGATATTTTAGATTTCATTTTAGAGGATCCACTGTAAAGAGACACAGTATTTAGAGACATTCAGTAGCATACAGCTGTGTAATGAACTGTGACCACAACAAAATTCACAACTAACAGTGCAAGACATCCAGGTAAGCAAATAAAACAGGATCCATTCAATCTAACAGCAGTGGTTTAAACGCTTTCTATATGGAGTAACCACATCCCTCAAGAGCAGGCACCGGTTACATACCGAAAAGCTTTGTGGCTTCAAATGACGTGTTTTCAGCTCAGAAAAAAAGCTGCAATATATAAGCTGAATATATTCCCATGAAAAAAAAAAGAGCCCAAACATGAAGAAGAACTCAGAAAGGGGAGAGAAATAAGTCTTTGTCCAGTCAGCTGGTGAGTCGTTAAAGGGCCAGGGAGAAAGTCAACCCAGCTCCCAGTCCGCCTGGTCCTGGCTTTGTTTACAGTCTTGTTTTTCTGGGAACTCCCTTGGAAGTGAAGCTGGGGAGAGAGATCTTTGGAGGGGCTGGTGAGAAAGCCACTGAGGTGTCTGGTTCGTGTCCAAGCTGGGAAGTCACCAGCTGAGAGAGGAAAGCTGTGGCCTCACTCCCATTAACGGATTTGACAGCTGGATGAAAACACTTCATGAATTCTCTTCTATGCATTTTGTCCTCTTTCCTGCTTCCTGTTTTGTGGCAGTCGGGGTGTCTTCAGAAGAAACACCCTTCCATCTGCCACATCTCAGGACCAGCCCTGTGGGTTGGGTCTAACTGGACTTTGCAGCATGTCTTGTTTTCACACTGCCTCCCATGACATTAACTCTACTCATGACATGGACGACTATAAATATGACTGCAACCCGAAAAGGAGGAGGGATGACGACCCTGTTCACATTCCTCTACAAGGAACATTCCCATCGCTCCTTTCAACTCCTATGTAACAAGATGTTATAGTTTATTTCTGCCTATTACATTAGGAGGTACGCATAATAGGTGCCCCAAAAAGCAACTTTATTTCTACCCCTGCCAGGAGGTTTTTTTTTCACAGAGGTTTGTATTAGGTAATATTCAGAATAGGAAGCTGAGAAGTGATTCAAATGTGGAGGTGATCTGGATCAACATCTAGATCCAGGAATGTTTTGAAGGATTCATTTTTTGAGATAGCCACTCATGTTATTGTAGCTGACGTCGCCTATAGGCCATTTCTGCTGTTTTTCACTCTGACAAAGATCATGTGTGACCGAGCTCTGGGAAATGTATTACCCTAAAATAAGCTCAAATGTCTTTCTAGTCATTTCCAAGACAGAAAAAAGTTGAGTAGTGAGATATATCGCTCCATTACAAATCTTTGATGTACGCGATGACACAAAGCTGTACAACTGGACGTGACAACAGTTCTGCAGATATGCACTGCATTGTAACACTTGTCCTGCGCATTTGAAATTGACAGCGTCGACATGGGAGCTTTAATATCCATAGCTGGTTTGTGATATGGCTGCATGGTGGATGAGGTAGTGTAGTTATGTGGGTTATAAACCAGACAGTCTTGGGGACATCCTCTGATTTTGGATTGGGAAACGTGTGGTGCTTGGCGGAGGTCTCGGAGTGCTTTTCTAGTTTTTTTTTATGAAATTGGTTTTAGTGAACGACTAAATTAAATAAGATGCAGACATCCTCTTGTAATGTCTGGAAAATTGCATTTCAAATAAATTCAAAACAGTAGAAACAGAAATTGAATAAACATCCCTTGCAAAAACTGAACACACGTAAACTTAAAGAACCTTTTAGGTACTATTTTGTACTAAGTCTCAGCTATTCTGGGACAAGAATCTACAGCATGTTACAGTACTTTGAACTCTAAGGTTTTTGTACACACTCTTTATTTAAAAATATTTAAATAAATTAAAAAAAAAACTTAAATACTTAAATATGAAGTGAAGCCAGGATGAAATCAACAAGTTACAGCTTTGCATGCTTCATTTTCAGTCTGGTCATGGAGCTCTGAATCCAGCTGGGAGCTCAGAGTTGGCTCCTGTTGCTGCCGCATGGGGACCAAAGCTTTAGTGCACACTTTTGAACAGGGGAGGGGCCCGAACAGCACCCACAGCTCACTGAGAAAATAAACAACATTTGCTTTCACATCAGTCTCCAAAAAGCACTTGCTGTTTTTTTTTTTATACCTTTTTTGCAGTGACTGCAAGTGAAAGGAAAATAATTGCTAGAATTGTCCTAGTCACTTAAAAAAAAAAAAAAAAAACAGCTAGAATGGTCTGAATGCTCGCTAAAAACAGGGAAAGTATTGCAATTCTGCATTGTACAGGCTTTTTCCTTACTTCACAAGCAGACGCGATAAAAAACACAGATGAATCACTTCAACTGTATGTGCAAAAATCACACATGCTATTTTCATGGTTAAAG
The DNA here is from genome assembly GCA_037177335.1 of Kiunga ballochi. Classification (NCBI taxonomy): domain Eukaryota; kingdom Metazoa; phylum Chordata; class Actinopteri; order Atheriniformes; family Pseudomugilidae; genus Kiunga; species Kiunga ballochi. Next base: position 17,148,087 of record JBAMIG010000017.1, on the reverse strand, counting down.
GCAGTCTTGCTAGTACATCTTAAGCTTCATAGTCATTCGGTAAACTAGTCCATTAAAGACATTAGCAAAGAATGACACGATGCTAGGAAAGAGAACAGCATATAGAAAAAAATAGAAAAGGTCAGTCCTCGACCCTCTCTTTCCCTTCCTTTACAACACAGTAGCATAAAACCCATACTCTGTTTTTACATGACTCCATTACTTTTAGTGACTATAAGGAAGCACTTTTACTCAATTTTATAAAGCTTGAACAATGTTAAGTGAAAAGGAGTGAACTTCTAGATGAAAGTGGAGGATGTCTAAATACTAAGCTATTAGAGTATTCCATCTCACACCATAATACTCCTGTCAATAGAATTATAACCATAAAACATTGCTACCAAGTCTATATATGTACTTTTGCAGAGTTTCAAGCATCATGCACACCTGCATGTAACCATATACACGAGCCAAAACAGACAGCTGGCTGAAAATACAACTTTACACAGCAGCATTTATCCAAAGTGTTTTGTTGTAATTTAATAATTTCTTTATAAAAGTATTAAAACAGTGACTGCACATAACGCAACAAGCAATCCATTAAAGAAGTTCAATGGATTTTGCAAAGGCAAATCTTCACCCAAGGCAATGTAGGATTCAATTTATTCAAGCCATTAGATCCCACTGAAGGAGCGTGCTGGAAAAGGGAAGCTCAGACCTTGGTGGAACATTATTTCACAATTATGATCAAAACAGTTTTGCTGGAGGTAATCGCTTATACCAAAATAATGGGCAACCTCCAGCCAATAAAACTTACCCCACAGAATTACCTCACAAATTTGTACTTTTATGTAGCATAACTGCAAAGACATGGAGAACGGTGTGTGTGTGTGCTCACCGTGAAAGCCATCCTCTGGGAGATCCACATCCAGCATGAGGTCTTCATCATCCAAATCTCCAGATCCTGGAGGGTTGAGGTTGTTCAGGATATCCTGACATGCATAAATAGTAGATTACATAAATGTCATTATAAGATGATTCTAATATAGATCCCTTTCAGTACATAAGCCATTTTATTATTTTGCTTTAGGAGAAAGTTCTTTATAGACACATTAATAAAGGAGCAATAATAACAGGAGCCTTCCAAGCTTATGAGTGAGGTCAATTAAAAACAAACTGGGACATAATGGGTTTTTTTCCCCCAATGAACAAACCATGTGTGGTGGATAAATTATAGCTTCATCTTTTCTTTCAAATCATAATTGTTTCCGTTTCCTGCTTATTTAACTTATTATTTTTAAATATGTAAATAACCTATCAATGTTTTCATGGTCTAATATGATTCTCTCATTCTGATCCTGGTCTTCCACACATCAAGATACACATGCAGAACTAAATAGTTAGAAAAAAAAACATCCAATTATAAATGATAATGTGGACAGCTTTGGAAACCAACAAAAACACTTCTCATAAAAGCCTCAATATATGGAGTTAGTGCTGTGTACCAAGAATTTCAAAGCCTACCCAAAGGCGGAAAAAAAGAATCAATAGTTCAAAGCCTCATTTTCAGGTATTTTTGTGCTTTATGAAACTTAATTGACAGGCTTTGACTAGAAGACACAAGCGTAAAATTAGTCATTATTGAATATCTCATGTATTGTACAATAACTGACTGGTGCTGAATGTTTCAGACTTAATGATGAAGAAATAATAAAGAAAAATAGGACAAACAACACCCGTTCCTGCAGTCTTTTATATACTGTTAGTAAAGACGTGGGTGGAATGTTTGCTTTTTCAAGAGTCTGTGTACAAATCAACCTGTCTTCTTTGTTTTATTCCCCCTTGCCTCTTATGTTGTCATTTATACTCCGGTCTTTCCCCAACACCCTCATCTTATTGCCCTATTGCTTCTAATCTTGTAACTCTTGCCCTCTGGGTGTTTTCTATAACTTAAAGTAAAGTCAAGCAAATCCTTGATGAAACGATTCATAAAGACACATTTGAAAATATTTATTTCGCCTTCAGCATCTTTGATGAGATGTAAGTTTTCTTCATGAGCCACATGCTCCTTCGTCACCATCTTCTGTTTTGTTGAAAAATACAAACAGGGATATTCACATACAATGCTGACGCACATTTTCATCAAAATATTCACATTCTTTTTGCATAAAGCTTCAATCCCTGCAGTACCAGGCAGGAATGTCATGGGGGAACAAAAGAAAATGAAAAACTATTGTCATTATGAAGGAAGGATTATCTATTTGTGAGTTATGACATAAAATGTTGCAAAAAAAGGAATCCCGTGAAAGTGCAGTGTGATGCGTTCACTGAACAATACAGTAAAAGAAAAAAACTAAATGCATATTTTGTGACAAATATTTTCACATATATTTGAACATAATCTAGTTGGCAAGAGGTCAGAGGCTTTTAACATCAGTGTCATTTTCAATAGAAGCGGTTTAATTTCAGATATCGGCCTTGTTTCTTTATCAACACGGTTTCTGGTTAAACAACAGCTACTCTGTAAAAGAGTAGCTAAAAGTCAAAGCTAGCTTACTAGCTAGTTGTTTCTAAATTCCTTAGACATCTTTTAAAAAGAAATGCACCAGCAACGTTTGTGTGAATGGTGAGCTTTGTTGAGGCTGTCTAAAGTAAATAGAGGTAGAAGAGACGTAATACAGCTAAGGGTCTCTGGGAGGGACTTTAACCCTGTTCTAGTACAACAAGGCCTTAAAGCTTCCTAACCATCGGCCCTAATTTAGCCATTTACAGTATGAAACTTCTTTATACACAGTGCAAATACATGTGATTGAGATTAAATGGATTGATTACACTACACATGGCACTGTATTGCATCATTTCTAAATGTTAATTGCAAATTTGCTAAATATCAAGAAGGGACTGGAATTAACCAGTTTTTCATAGTGCAGTCATAATCACTCTATAACAGACCCATTTCTGAACTAGTCAGTCAGAAGGGAAATGAAACCTATTTTTCTCTGCATACCAGTTATGAGACATAAAAACAAAACTTGAAGGCCAAGTCAGATCTAAAACCACAATCTGCTTAATTAACTGAAATATTTGGATGTAGTTCAGCTTCAAAGCCTTTTGTGAGGTACATTTATAATTTGATACAAATCTTGATGCATATTGTATTTCTGTCAAAGTGCACGTAAACATGTGAACAAAGGAGATGGCCATCTCCCAGCTCCTATGTTTGAACCACAGCCACCCTGTAGAGAAATATCATTCATTTCTCTGTGGAAGGTCAAGGCAGCTTAAGGCACTGAAAAAATCTGGGCAACCTCTGCTGGGGAGTGAGCACTAAATTGGATTAAGGTCTATGTTCAAAATTGCCCTTAAGTCTTCACACTGTTCAAAGTATGAAGGAAATACATCTCTTGCACAGACAGGGCCTCGGGTTGATTGATCAAATCATTAACCTAAATGCAGTGGGAAGGAAAATTATTGTTTCCCCTACATATAGGTGTTTATTTACTGAGATCACTGTGTGTTGGCACCACATAAAAAGTGACACAAATTAAATATAGCATTAAAATATCAAAGTTGTTATTCTTACTGATCCGAGTTGGTTCATTTCCTACAATATAAATGCCTTAAAGAAATTTAGTCAAGTAAAGAATATAAAGAATATACTTGATGCCACAAATGCATGTTGTACTTAGATTTTATCAGCCAAAAGAAATCCAGCAGCACAGAGAACATTTTAAAATCTAGATGAAGGTCTTCCACCTCAACCCGAGACCTCTAACACCTCTGTTTTATAACAACCTCTGCTCATAACATCAACCGAATCTTCAAACAAACACTGCAAGATTAAAAACCTGATCAAAGCCTTCTAAATCATTTTGAGATGAAAGTACTCTCAGTTTGTCAGTGAACACTTAAACTACTTGGGTGCGTGAATAAACTTACATTCAGAATTTACCGTCAGCCCTGAACGTAATTTTTTTAAGACTTCTGTTAGAAACGGTAAATTAACATTGTAGGTCTTCATCAGGGAAAATAAAGCTGGGATTGTTCACTTTTGGTTCAACGGTCTACTGAAAACCACACACACTCACTCACACACAAACTTCACTCTAGACGAGTAAAAATCAATATGTGCCAGGAAAAAAGTTTTTAGACTGGCTGATCTTGTTCTCAAGACATTTTCTATCCTTCACTTTATTTTTTCCCCTCTGCACCCATATGCAGGCGGCAACTCTTCTCAACCCTGGAACACTAATGAAATATCCTCCCGGCTACTGTGAGGCAGACATGCACATCGACAACACTTACGTTTCCAAAATCACTCATTTTTGAGAGTCAAATACTTAGTCATGTAATGACCAATGATATAAAACAACAACAGTGAACAGAAATGTGAACCAGTCCACAGTAACATGTGGATCCTGTAGATGTAAATTGTCAGAACTAACACAATCTCTGTCTCTGGAAGAAGATCCATAAGGCGGATCAGAAAACACAGAGTACCAGATGTATAGAAAATAAGGATATTTACATTTCCCTTAAAGAAATAATCATTTTGAATACAAGTGCTTTGCCATTTCAAAGTGGAAGCTGCTCAATTACCTAAAGAAAAGCATGTAGATTATTAAACAAAAGGATATCACTGTGGCATGTACAGAGATTCTGTAGCAACAGTGGAGGCAGTGTGCTGCTGAATGTTAATACAGAAGCTTTAATAAAAGGTGAGGAAGGGAAGACATTTTATATTCAGCATGAGAAAGCATGAAAGCAGAATTCAACATCTGTAAGTGAATTAGCAATGGTGTGACACACTGCATGATTTTGAGATGAAAAAAAAAAGACCTCTAGTGGAGTCTGGCCCAGAGTTATCCTATGCTTGTAAGGATGTGCCCACTGAACAGCAGAATTTCACACTTGACAAATAAGCACTGGCTGCTCCCAGCTTGCAGACATGTGTGTTAGAATTTGTGGGTGCGCCACTATAATAACAAAACCCTTGCAAAGTCTGAGAAGCAGAGCAATCTGTTTCTCACGCTCACACACACACACACACACGGGGCAATATAGAAAAAGAAGCAACATATATATTTATTTGGTGAAGCCCTGGATTTCTCAAGTGGTTGCGTAATAAAGCTGTGCATCTTCACTGGTCTCATGATTTAATTTAGGTATAATCAGCTCTTGCATGATTAGATTCAACAATATACTACATTGCATGATGTGTGGCATCCTCAATTTTCTTTATCACAGCACATTACTAATACTTTATCAATAAATACAAGCTGTCAGATGATGATGAGCTTCCTGTGTTTCTAATTATACTAGAAATCAATCTTAATGTCCTATAACAGACAAACATCATAATCATATGAAAGAATTATGTCATTTTCAACTATATTTTCCCCCCCATCTCACCATATGTATATCAATCTTCATATATTGTTATCAAATTATCAGCCAGCCTTACACACACAGATCCAAACAAATATCAGCTCTATATGACTCTTTTCACACATTTCTAACATTATATAACCACCACTATAAATAAAGTCTTAACCCTCCAAAATGGATTTGTACCTGGAGGTATAAAACTAATGTAACCATACAGAAAAATACAGCTGCTCAGTGAAAGTACCACAAGTGTAAAGCATTATCCTGGGTGACCAAAATTAACATCATAACATTATGAAATTCTAAAAAAAAAAAAAAAAACATATGTCACCAGCTCAGTACAACTCCTAAAAAAGAGAAGAAGAAAAAAAGAGATATGGACACTAAAAAACAGAGGTTTAGGGATTTGGTAGCGAGGTATTTTTTCTTTGGATAGTTTGCATTTGTCTTGGGAACACTGATGCTGCTAAAAATAACAATATCTTTTATTTTGATGTTTGTTTCTGCTGTTATGTCGTGCACGGGGAAACATTCAGGGACACACAGGCAGTGTAGACGAGGCCCACCGAGGGAAACTGTTAAGTGAGTGATTGCAGCTGCAAAAGAGAGCAGGGAACTCTTGAATCAGCAGTTTGTTTTTCCAAGATTTATCTCTTTTCCATTTGGATTGCCCTCAAGATGTTTGTATTGTTGACAGCATAACAATGTGCCATCTCTTCCTTACTGAATTTATTGGATATACCTGTAGAGAGCCACACATGCATTAACATGACAGAATAAACTAATAACAAAAATCTGAGTAATATGAGAAAATAATAAGGACAACTGTCAAACTCATTTAAATGTCATTTAAATGCTTTATAAAGTGTATTATACATGTTTAGCATGTGAAACAAACAGAAGCTACAGGCCAAGATTTTTTTTTAGATATATGATTATTTTAAATGATATTTGTGAATATATTGGGTGACTTGTTTTGAAAGTATGATTATAAAAAGACAAGTTACCACTTAATCCAGCATTTTTGTTTAACCCTGGTCCTCAGGGAACTCCGCCCTGCGTCTTTTTAAAGGTAACCCTATCTTACCCCACCTGACTGAAATGAATGGCTTATTAGTATAGTTACACAGAACTTAATGGGAATTTTAATGAACCTGAATCAGGTGTGCTGCGTTGTAAGGAACCAAAACACACAGGGCAGTGCTCCCTGAGGACCAGGGTTTAAAAAATGCTGACTTAATCAAATGGCTGGTTTAAGGTGAGGGGAGGACTTATTTAGCAAAATTGTGCTCTGAAACAAAAGGATGCATGTACTTGACCTCATCCAACAGGTTATTCCTCACTACTCAAAAAGAGATTACTGGGAAATGCAGTCGACATGGATCTTTTACCCCACGGTAATCAAGTTTCCCTGCTATTAACTAATTTTTCTCTGTAAGGTAACAGTAAACAAGAATATGTTTGAGTAAATGTACCAATAAATCTTCCCAGATGCACTGTGTGGACTGTGAGCATAACCACAGTAATGCCAGGAAAATCTATTGACCATAGATGAGTTTGGATTTATCCTGCCTATCTGCAGTTACTGCCATTTTTCTGGCTTGTTCCCAAAAAGTGGCCACTTTGAACAGCATCACTGGGTAATTATGTAGAAAAGGTACAAACAAAACTGACTTTTTTCTTAAAGGGTTGCCTCAGTCAGTAAACAAGATACAAAAGCAAAAGCTTTAGGCCTCATTAATGCAACGACAAAGCTGGTGCAGTAGCAGCATGTTTCATAAATGGCTGAGCACTCTGCACACAAGCAGCTTAAGCACCTCAGTCATTTAGACACTAATGAATTGACCTGTCTCAGCCTGGCTCAACAAAAGCCCACAATTAGTGACAAAGTAAATAAATCAACTATAAGAAGAAGTAGCATTCCTTCAAGACAAAAAAGGAAAACTGAAGGGTTATAAAATCGCAGGGGTCTTTTTTTATTATGAGAGTTTTAACCAGAATTTGTCAGATAAGTGACAAATACGAGAGAAATTATATAAGCCAAATAAAGAAATATAAAGGCAAAGGAGACACACAGTTTAGCCCGGATTAGAAAAAAAATCTAATTCATACAATTAAAGCTTATCCACATCACTGTCAGGAGCTTCCCACACCAACAGGTTGGTCTCTTTTGTGTTTAAAAGGAGACTGTAATGAATATTATGACATTTTTCTCATCTGCCTTGAGTAAACAAAGGAGGATGAAGAAGCACATCATGACATCCTTTCCTTAGGTCTCAAGATTTTTTCTGGTAAAAAAAACCAAGTTGGAATATATCCACCCTGGAACAAGATTATCACAATAATTTCTTTTCAGTTTTTGTGTTGGTAAAAAGTTCAAAACAACATTTTAACAAACATCTTTGTACAAAAACAGAGGACCTCAGGTATCTAAAAGGTCACAATATTTGATGTTTTTTTATTTAAAATAATGAATAACAACAAACAAAAACTTCTATGCAGTCAAATGCTTCAGAGTTTTGGAAACTCACTGTATGCCAGTGCAAAAATGAATTAATATCAGAAATACCAATGACACAATATACTATGATTATAATGTGATATCAGCAAACTACAAGCATCACATGATTGAGAAACGTTCAACAGGAATGATAACAATAAATGTTGCTTCCATGTACAAAACTCAATATTAATAACTATTTAACTCCATATGTCAAGTCCATCGCATTCATGATAATTAATGAGATACTGCAAAAAAAGAGAAATACCATCATCTATAAAATATGTCTAAAGTTTAAACATGAAAAGGGTGCTGGTATACCGATTCTGTTGATACACTGAGCTAAGGTCTGAAAAACATGAAGTGACTGTGAAACATGTCCCTCAATTTCAGCACCAATTTAGTAAAGCTGATATTGTGCTCATTAGCATAGCACATCACAGGAATGCCATTATAAGCTCAGGTAGCCCCCTCTGATTTTGCACAGAGGTATATGAATACAGACACAGCCACAAATCAACTGAAAAAAGTGACTCACAAATAAACACTGAAACACACCCACATGGAATTACCTTAAGGATGCACAGTGCCACCATGTGGACTGAACGAGCCACTGCAGCCTGCTAACTAATGCTGGAGTATGTAACATCCTCTGAGATAATCAAGAAAGGTTATAGATACATAAATATTATTAACTCTGATTATTTTATTTTTTGTGTGTTTATTTAGATTAAGTCATTTTCCCAGCAGCTAATGCACAATATTTTTTTTTTTTAAAAGAAGCATTCGTGTCTAATTTTGACTACAAGGAACATTTCATTCCACTACCAATCAATCCAGCTTTCATAGTGCACAGTGCTGTGTTAGAAGTGGTGCTACAAAGTCATTTGTAGTTTAAATCATTTTGAAAGCAGACTGCTTTGCGACAGGAATATATTTGTTGCTTTCAGCAGCTCATTACCAGCAACTATTTACTTAGTGAACATGGGTAGAATGAGAAGTGAGACACAAACAGATGGAGTGGAAATGGCAAAAAAGGGGTGGAGATTGAGGGAGCTCAGTAAATCCAATTACAGTAAGTTGGTTCATTTTACATAATCAAATAGCTCAGGTAAAAATCTTACAAGCAGATTTCCCATAGAGCTAATCTTCACAAATCAGCCACTACATTTCTCTCCTCTCTTATTTCTTTCACTAAAGCTTCTGTCATTTTTCTTTTCACTATTCATCATCCTGTAGCTCTGGCCCTCACTCATCAGACCTTCCCCTATCATGCAGCAAATGCTGTATCACTACTGACTTCTTATGACCAGAGATCTGTACCCATAAAATTCTTTACATTTAAATGATTTCTCTATTGAATTCTGGGTGTTGAGCTCCACAAAGATACAAATGATGGATACCATGAATCCAGCCTGTGGTCAGGAGGCCCTCATTGTCTGAGCAAACACATTAGCAGCCCTAAGACAGTTTTAAGGTAGACTATAACTAGATTTTAATCAAATCAATCTAGCTCCTAACCCTGTTTTTTCCACTTGTTTTATTGCAAATTAATTCATTTAGGGAAAGAAAAAAGAAGAACAATAACATAAACCAGCTGGAATATTAGTCACTCTAGACATTACACATAAGTCGCCAACCCCCCTTTGCCTTCACAAAATGTCCAACTGGGCCCTCATATGGTGGCAGCTTGTGTTCAAACTGCTCAAACATGCAGACACACACTCACAAGACAAAGTGAATGACTCTTAATCAGATACACGTGGTCACGCACGTGTACTTCCACTAATCACAGCAGTAACAAAATACAGACACACATACACAGTTAATTACTTAATACTTTTGCAAGTCCATTGTTATACGATAAACAACTGATTTACAAGTTTGAGTCAACATTATATAATAAAAGTAGTTAACAAAGAAAGTTCATTATATAATGTCTAATCCAGGCATTTTCTAAGCTCCTTGTACATTCCTCAGATCAGACGCCTTGGTACAGGAATACAGAGAACCATAGTGAGGCCAGTGATGCTGTTAACATACAGCTGGCAGGAAGGTCAGCATTCCTTTCAGGGAGAGACTGGTCTTAGAATCAAAACAGCAGTAAAAAAAAACAACTAAGTTCAAAACACTAGCAATGCTGCTTTCTGTCATGCATCCCTAATTATTTCAGTTTCTATTAATAATCTGTTTTTTTTTTTTAATATTCCCAATAAATTAATGACCTGATCCAAATTAACTTTCACACATATAGGCTGATGTCATAGCTGAATTTAAAATTTACATGATAAATTTTGGACAATTTCCAAGTTAAGATGTTACATACATTAGATCTTAATGGGGTTATAAATTTTGAACCAGGCGTTTGATGCCGTTTAATGTATCACACAAAATTAGCCATACTCTTTGCATTACCTTTAATTTCCACCTCCTAAAAAGCTATAGTTATTAAAAATTAACTCCTCTGTGCCGACATTCAGTCAGCTCGATGCAACAGATTGAGGTGTTAAAGTTTTCACACAACTGTTAAATTTTGGATCTTGCTACTCCGCTTCCATTTACAAAGAAAAACTTTAAACATGCTAAATAAAATTAAGGTTAACCTAAGTTGATAACCTGAGGGCCTGCTGGAAGAAGCTACTCAGTGCTACTTTTGAAATATAATAATGATGGATATTCATTTCCAGACTGAGAAGATGCTAAAGCTATGATCAATTTGTCATACAAAAAAAAGAAACTCACCATGCTATTAAATTCAGAGTCATCATAGTTTCCCAATAGATGAGTTCCATGTTCCTCAAGAGGCTCAAGACCTTCTTCGTCCCACATGTAGGTTCCACCAGAGCTGTTGGATGGTGATAGCTCGACAGATGATGCCTGGGGGGCATCGCTCTGCTCTGGAGACAACACTAGAGATTCCTCCGAGTCCTGCATAGGGCTTTCTTCCTTATGTTCTGCAGATAGAAATACACTGACATTGTTCAAAACAATGCAACAATATTCATAATATTCCTGAATATATCTGTAAATAAATTTCTTTACCAGTCAGATTCTCAGATTTCCAGTTAACAGACTCATTTACAAGGCTGTGTAAGGGAGTTTCTGTAGAGCTGTCACATTTTCTGTTATCAGGCAAGTCACCGTCACTGAGCACATCTCCCACGCTGTCAAAGTCATCTAGAAATTCCTCACTGGTGTCCCCTCTGTCTAGTGATGAGGCAGAAGATAAAGACATGTCCTCTAGGGTCTCCCCAGCTATCTGGCCACAGCTTTGTGCAGCACTTTCTCCTCCGTTTTCCACACAGTTCCCAGAGCATTCATCACTCTTACAGCAAGTGCTTGTTTTTGTCGCTTCTTCAGTTGGTTCAGTGTCCACTGCTATCCCCAACAAGCCTTCATATTCAGGAGCAGCTAAGGATACGATATCCTGCTTGACACGGTCTGGAAAAAGAGGCTTTTGCTGCTTGGCTTGTCCTGGTTGAGCCAGTCTGTAACCTGAAGACCCCACAGTGATAGCCAGTGACTTGTTCAAGACAGAACTAGGAAGTAGAGGCTTCTTCAGAGCCCGGGGAGTACCTGGTGCTGTAGGGACTGAAGGGGTGGGTAGAGAGGAGGATACAGCAGGACTTTTGCTGTATTGAAGTCCCCCAAGTCCTAACCCTAGACAGCCTGAACTGCCAAGGCTGCCATTTATTCCCAGACCTGCTCTTCCATTGCTCAGCTGTGGAGGTTTGAGAAAACTACTTCGGGGGGGTCGGAGCTGGGTATTGGCCAGAGGTTTAGCGAGCTCTACAGCCCGGTTAAAAGAAAAAGACCGTGGTATAGGTTCACAGGTGGGCGAGGGAATTTGCTTGAAGTGAGTGAAGCTGTTTGAACGCACCATGTTATCTATTGTCATCATCTTCAAACTCTCATTGGATTGAGAAAGGCTGTCTTCAGAGGTGCTTCGGGGTGAGGTGGAACCCAACATCGGTCGCACAAGGCGTGACTCAGATACTGTACGAGCAGGGATGTTGGAGCCATTAACCCCCATCTTAGAAACTCCATTCAGTGGGCTTTGACCTAATTTGAGTCCAACTCTGGGACTCATCTTTGAGGATTGTTTGGGTATGGCTTTGGGACTGGAGACAGCCACCATTAAAGAACCTGACCGGCGCATCTTTGGCGTTGCAGGGGAGCTATTTTTTATGTCGTCTGCTAATGAGAGAGGCTGTGACTGAGTCTTGTCTCCAGAAATATTGGGGGTTGTGAGGCTAGAAGAACTCCCTCCATCTCTTTTCCATTTAAGGGAAAATGGAGAGGGGCGGGTCAAACCATTTGGACGGGTTCCTGGGGAAGTGGTCTTGCCATCCTGTGTAGGTGTAGAAAGCTGTGTTGAGCCATTGCAGAGGGGACTGGTGCCACTAGTCGAGGGGCGCCCACCAAACTTGGGCAATCTGGAAACCATGGCAGGACCAATGGATGCTTTTTCTTCCATTAGATGTCAACAAAGGCATGGAGAAGTTTGGAAATGCTTACAACTGTGAAGAAAAGCAACACAAGACAAAATGGGAGAGGATTAGTTTGAAATGTACATGACTGGACTTAACACCTTTAAACTGTAAACATTCTGACACATTTATAATGAAAACATGGGTTTATTCACTGACTTTATGTAGCTCAACTTATGGTTGTAGTTTTTATAGTTTTTTTTATTGTTTTGTCCTTATTTACTGTGATTATTCAATTATTTCCTGTCTTTATAATACTAATACAACACAATGGTTATTTACAAAGCACAGTTACTTTTCCTGCCATCAAAGAACATTACCAGTACAAGTCCAAATAAACAAAGATGGGAAAGTACTTTAGAAACACACACACATAATAGCACATACTATTAATGTTCTCTAGGGGTACCAGCTTCACACTGTCTCTTTAACGTCTGTGAGTAGCATTATGGATTAAACTGGCAGACTTACAGCGTGACTTGAGACCTTGTCACAGTAAGTTTATCTTGACGCATTGCTGTGGTCACATGACTGTGGTAAAAGTTCTCTTGGTCATTTTAGTTTTTGTTTAATTACTAAAATTTTGTTTCACAAATGGCAAATCTGTATGTGTGACCTTAAAGGCAATGGCAAAAAATGGAATCTAGATAAAACTACATCAAGTGCACCAAACAAACCATGTCCATGTTATGACAGTAAATCAAAATAATACATTGGATATTCTTAATAAGAATAATTGACTTTAAGTTATAAATAATTGTACAAATTAAATGGGCTGTATCTGGCACTTGTTTAGACAAACTTGGTTTCCATACACATTGCCAAGAAAGCAATGGGCAAATGCATACACACTGCCTGAGGGCCAAGGGGAAGGCAGTGCTGGGAAAGTGGCCAGCATGCTGCAAATTGTAAAAGATGACAAGGATGTACATTATGTAAAGCAAATGGAGAGAAAAACAAGGCTGATTCCTCCCACTCGTTAAATTCATTCAGTTGCAATCAGCCATGTGACAAGTGCACATGTGTTGGGAGTGCACCTGCTTGTTACATCCATCTGCCAAGTGCTAGAGTATTATGAAGTGAAAAGTTGCTAAGATCCAGATGGCTGATATGGTTAGGAAAGTAACCCAATCTGCATCAGGAGGCAAAGCAGAAACTGAAAACTCTTTACAAGCTGCCTGCAGGCTCCTGGTGGAAAATAACCTTTTCTTACATGTCCGTGGTTATCAATCAGTTAATCTCATAAGAGTGGACACAAACACAAACACTGGAGCCATAACTCAACCAGATTTTGAAGAGCTGGGGGAAGGGTGCCGTTTGGGTCTTGAGAGTCTTTTAAGCTAAATAAAAATTTCAAAAGGAGGAAAAAATCCCAGTGCCCTACATTCCCGTGCAGAAACACTTGTGCACAATCAAAGAGAACTACTCATGACTGCCACAGAAGTGTCTGGTTATCCTAATCCGTTTCATACATACACACATGGGTATAAGCACAAAACACAGACCTACACAAACAAAATCAGGTCAACATGTGCAAGCAGGGCAACCCAAGCCTCTTAGCCCTGGGGAGGGGTAGTGACTGTCTGCGTGTTTAATGGGTAGATTGGGGGTTTTTACAACTGTCAGTCTCGCCGTGTCCTTTCAAGCTTCATTCATATCCAGAATGATAGAATAGTAACACAGCAGCACGCAGACTCAAAAAGCATCATTTATCTGGGCTATTACTCTCATCAGAAAGTCACAAAAAGATATCCATCAAGACAGCAGATTTTTAAAATGATTAAATAGTTTTAAATACAAAATCAGATTACAAATCTTGTTTTTGTGTTTTAGTTGTAATTAAACAGTTTTATCAAAATGAAAAATTGAATGATAAATTTCATGACATTTTGAAGAAGCAAAAAAAAAAAATCAAATCAGTGATTTGTTAAGAACTTTAATTAAATCACTGAACAATACAGCAACATAAGGTATATGGACAAAATTTGTGGCTAAATTTAAAATTAAACGTTGGGTCGATTTAACGGAGTTACAGGATATTTATTTTACACATGTTGGTTCCGATACCCTGGAGATGCTCTGCTTTGAACACCTAAAAGTTGCTCCATTGTGTCAAAAGCTGTGTCTAAATTGGAAGGTCAGTATTTGAAAAACTACTAAATAAATATGAAGACAGAGTGACACACATTCAGAAGTAGAAAAGCAAACAGTTTAGGCCATCTGTCAGACCTTCATATTTAGTTTAGCCCTCCCCCTGTGCAAAGAACTATAAACAGATATGACTGACATTAAGTATGAGCCATGCATAAAAATCCCATGTTTATCATGTCATGTAATGAAAACATTCAAACTGATGTTCCAATTACATGTACAATGAAAACATTATACTATAAAAAGATCATGATGTGAATATGACAGAAGGCCAGAAGGCAAAGCCACTAAACAGACACAATCTGACGTCAACACAGACCTGACTATGACAGAGAATTTGTCCTTGGTATGGATCAGATTAAATCCCAAGATAAACATCTGTTAATATGCTGTGCTGCTCAAGAAGCTTCCCTGTAGTTTTGCAGCAAAACCAGGAAGACACTAACAGCAGTGACCTCAAGTGGAAGATGGGGAGAAAAGCGAGGAGACATGAGATACACAGACAAAAAGACAGACTGTTAAATTGAGTGATAATGAGCAGAGAGACACGTCTACAGGCAGACTTCCCTCAGAGATCTTCTGCCAGACCTACAGCCCAGCAGCTCAGCAGTGATCACTGTGTGTGAAACGAGGAGTAAAGTGAGATGACATCTTCTTCTTACTGTGTGCCATACAGGCAGAGAGAGCTTTGTTTCTATCTGACAGAGAGGCTTTATGGTCTTGCTTCATTTCCAACTAAGAGGACAGCGGGTGGAGAATACCTGACAGAGAAACAGGGAAGCTGAAAAGTCAGATCAGTTATAGTATGGTTGCTCATCTCTGAAAAAGCTTTCATTGTAACACTAAATATAAAAAAGAAACTACAGTGATCCATTCTGCAGGCTTAACAGGATGGATGCAGATGGGGATGAGACAGCCTGAGGGCTATGATCTATTAGGTCACTAAGGTTACGCATGAATTGAGGTGCTTTACTACACCCAGTAAATCCCAGCTCCTGCTCATCAGTCAGGTCGGTCCCTATTTCCCAGTGCTCATTGTTCCCCATCATTACAAAGCATCAGTACTATTTTTCCACAAAGTAGTAAGTCATTAAATCTATCAGAGGTTTTTTTTTTAAAAAACTCCAGCAACCTATAAAGTGTATGTATGGGTACATGAGAAAGAAAGGAAATTAAATCTCTGCTTGGGCTAAGTCAGTGTTTCTCAGTAATGATTATCAGGATCCCTGCTCCTAATATTTACAATAAGCAGTTAGTAAGTCTGGCCCTCTAGATCTACCATACTCAGTCTAGGGTTTGTTTGTGAAAACACACCTGATTCAAATGAAAAGGTTCTTCAACAACATAAAAATATATTAATTATCATATAAGTCTTTGTTTTTATGAAGATGCGGTTTTCTTCAGCTGCATTATTAAGCTTTGCAACACAAAATAATAACTGAGGGTGTTTCAAAACACAAATATGCCAATGTCCTGGGAATGTCAAATATAGGTTACTAGGGACATTATGAAACAAGACATTACATGCAAAGTACACCGTTTAAAAAAAAGTTATGAAAAATAGAAGAAAATATTTTTCTGGCTTTTATACAGTTTACTTTGCATTTACCTTGTATCACAGAGCCCATTAAGTGGTTTTATCTGCAGCCACTATAAAATGTGTTTGAGCTCTATCTTATCTGGTGCTGGATATGAACATGAACATACATTAGAAGTATCTGGAAATTTTCTGGCTGAAAACCTGGATAGCATGACTTTTGTTTTGGTAGTTTACAGCGGTGTTTCTTATAAAGAGCGATTTGTAGTTTACAATTGTACAATAACTTTCTAAAAAATGTCTATGAAAATAACTGGTGTTACAAATGCTAATGTGTCTGAGCATTTCAAGCCCAGAGGTAGTAACAGTGGGAGTTTGGGAGATATGAGAGGAAGGAAAGATGGAGCGAGTCAAAAAAAAAGATAAAAACATTTACTAGCATTTGTTTTTTGGCAAGATCTGGAAGACAGCTGCATCTTCTGTTGTTTCTGTAAATTGATTTTTTTTTTTTAATTCTAGTTATATTTTCATCCTATCCAGCTTGGTTAGTCACTTTAATGGTGAAAACTATGTAGATCAATTAGTCCAATGCTCAGAAAGAGGATTTAGAGTGAAGAAAAAAAAAAAGATTTATCCCCTAAATCATGTTCAGAAGCCAATATATTACAGTGATTAGAAACATATTTAATGTTTGTTTAATCAGTGTGGAAAATCTGCAAACATGATTCAGACCTGAAACTTTCAATCAAAATATGATGGATAAAGGGATGATAAACATGTCTTAATCAAATGCAACCCAGGTAACTTTCTAACCTACTGAATCCAAACAAAAGTGTCCCAGCATGTCCCGACATTGTGCAGTGACACTGTGGAGTAATAACTAGGCCAGGCATCTGGACAGGGCAGTTGTGGGACATAGTTCTTTCCCTGAAGAGATTAACAGAGTGCCATTAGAGCGGGCTAATAGAATGAGACAGGAATGAAAGGCAGCACTGATGCTGGACAAATGTGCATTGAGAGAAAGTAGTATTGGACAGAGCTGAACTGCTGGTATAGGATGCTAATCCAATAAAACAGCATAAAGAGCTCTGTAATGTTGTAAACTAACTGTGGTAGATCAAATGACAGAACCACTGAGGAAACAATGACAGGATAAAAGTGAAGAAAACAGGTGTGGCAACCTGCTCTGTTAAGTATGCACTGCAGGTTTATTATATTGAAACTGATCAACAAGAAATAAAAGCATGATTACATGCATTGCCGTATTTATGCTTTAATTGCCTAAGATGTACCACAGAATACAGTTAGAAAACATTACCTTAACTCAAGGAACTTCTTGATCTGCCAATCATTTTTATGCCAAAATCAATCACCAAGATGAGAGCTGAACTGCTTTCTCTGCTCCGTTTCCTCCATAATCTACACTAGAAAGTAGAATTTCACCAAGAAAGAGTAGAGCACAGGAAAAGGAAGACACTCAGAGGTGGAGCTGTCTGGCTCTGTCCTCACATTTGTGTCTGTGTGGGTGCATGTAATGCAAGTTGTGTGGTGTGCGACGATGGATGTGTGGGTGGAGAGAAGAGAGCCTTCAGAAGGACATTAATATTTGATAGAGCATCTACAAGGGACCCCACCCTGCTTGCAGCAAGAGAGAGAGGCCTCTCAGAAAAGCATCAAAAAATTATTTAATCATTCAATATATTAGTAGAAGCCAAAAATATATATATATA
>JBAMIG010000017.1:17105321-17121413 GCA_037177335.1 Kiunga ballochi | reverse complement strand
TATAACAGCTACATTAGTCTTATTTGCAATTACCATAAATCAACCATAAATCAATTGAAATGTGCATGTGTGCATGTCAGCTCTTATAGGAGTGTTTGTGGGAGATTTGGTGCTAGGACTTGCTTTTAAGCTTACCGCGACCACACTGGAAAAAAACCCAAACATGACTTAGTATCAAACTTCACTCTCAGTGAGAAACTGGGAATATCACATGAATTCAACAAGAAGCCATCATGATGCTGTGCTCAATTAAACGTGTGTTTTGTTGAAGAATTCCATAACTTGTATCACAGTAAGAT
This sequence comes from Kiunga ballochi, assembly GCA_037177335.1. NCBI lineage: Eukaryota > Metazoa > Chordata > Actinopteri > Atheriniformes > Pseudomugilidae > Kiunga > Kiunga ballochi. The sequence continues at coordinate 17,121,114 of JBAMIG010000017.1, read as the reverse complement.
GCTGTAGACAGAGGGAAAAAAATATTTCTACTGAAAAACATTTTCTCCAAATTTCTTTTTCACACAAAAATAAAAGCTGACCTGAAACTGATGCTTCAGGGCTTCACGTGAGATGTCAACCTCCTCCTCATTCTCTTTGGTCTCATCTTCGGCAGAACCAGAGACACAAACACAGATTTGTCCCACCATGATACTGTCAGCGAGTTTGTGTGTCTCTGTGTGACAAAAACTCACCATCATTTAAGAGCTCTTGTCTGGGCCTCGGATAGCTTCACTTGGCTGTCCTCGGGTAGCTTCCCCTAAGTCGTGTCATAAAACTCAAAGTAAAGTCACACAGTGCAGCAGGTGGATTTCCACCAATAAAACTAGTGTTTTCGGATTTGTTTATAGATTGTTTCTATGGAATGTAATTTTCTGTAAAGGGACAACAGTAGGAAATAATCCAGTAGAATTAAAATAATTTGATTTGTCAATCAGGTCTCATCCTAAAATAATCAATTTGCATTTTTTTACATTATTAAATAAAAATTGCTACATGCTCGATGATGCTTGCCAGTGAAGATCTTATCTTTCTCAAACTTTATTCTCTTTATTGAAAAGAGCGCAAAGCAATTTTTGAGAGTATCAGTCAAAGAAACTAAATATGACAAATGTGTGAAAAAGGAGAAACACATCCTGTTAGATTGAACCTTTTCTAGTTTTACCTCTCCAAAGTGTTGTCGTTTTTCTGACAGGCAATCAACTTCAGCTTGCACAAAACTCTGGGTTTTTACCGACCCATCTTGGTGCTCTTTGGCTGTCTAACACCTCTGCTGCTGAGGCTCAAGTTGATGCTTGAACTCGTCCAGCATCTGTTGCTCACTAACTAAATAACCAAACAAAGTGCAAGCTTGAAAAGTTGTGTTTGTAACACGCTATGAGCTAGGGCCCCGACTGTGTCCATAGATGGTACAGGGCAGACAAAAATTCAACTACAGATCCTGAGTGTGTGAATAAAAAGAGGACACAATAAAAAAATAGTTCAAAATGATATATATATATATATATATATATAATGGTCCTGTGTCACAGTCTTTTAGTTCAAAGCAAATGTTCAATAGTTTATTGCATGTTCAAATGTATAGTCCTACCACGATGGTGATGGTCATCGGGCAGCTTGCTATCTTGAACATGCTCGGGACACAAATTTGGATTCATTATTCAGCATATTTTACTTTAAATGGTTATATCAAAGAGTAAATAAATACAGTTGGATAGTAAAAATGTTATTAAACCATATTTATAACACCATTTGTCATACAGCATACAACAATTTAAAGTTCCCTTAATACCAACATTTTAAAAATATAACATTCAAAGTAGAATTCAATACATCCAAAATCAAAGCAAAGTTATTTTTTTAATAATCAAATTGAACTAAATTAGCGATAAAGCTAATTTACATAAATAACAGTCGACTGTTCTATATTCTAGCTAAACAACATAATTGTTTATGATTGTTGCGCAACAGGGTCAACAATACATTTGAGCTGGAAAGCTGTTCAAAATTACCATTGGCTGTTTGGCTGGAAGTCCAAAAAGCCTTATCCAAAACAGACAAAATGACAGAAATCACAGCGCCTAGGTGATACTACGATAAGTTGGGCATCATTCAGCTGTTTATTTCTGTAGCCAAGTCCTAGAGGAGATTAAATGCAAAGTCACAACAATTGGTACAGATTATGCCAGAAACATAATGGCAGCAGCAAAGCAACTCCCATTTCAGCATATGCCGTGTGTAGTGCACATTTTGCAAAGAGCCATCACTGTGTTCCTGGAAAGTTGTGGATTTAATGATGGCTAAGTGCCGGAAGATAGCAGGTCATCATATATATATATATATATATATATACATATATATATATATATATAACAGTAATGACTTACCCACTGAACATTGTTATGGTTGACAGGTTGCAGTAGAGGCCAGTAGGGAGGAAGTTTAAAAGACATGGGGAATGGAAGCAGTAGTGGTGCCAGAGGTAATCGGAGAGCAGAGGTCTGTGACATCTAAACTGGGAGAGTGTCTCCAACAGATTATAGGAACACCCCCTGAGATCCACAAGTACAGAACTAGGAACAGTTATGATGCAGAAAATCCTCAAGCTTTGTCCGGTAGAGGATTTCTTGAAAGAACGGCAATCACTGACTTGAGGGAGAGTATAGAGTTGTTTCTTTGTTGATTCTTTGTTGCCATTTTTGTTATTTAAGCATTAAATATATTGCCCTCCTTACCAAACTCCATACAGTGTTGTCATACTTGGATCACAACTAGCCTACAACTAAAGAAAGCTAATAGACAAACCATAAGGAAAAAAGCACAATAAATGCATGTTTTAGTATACCTTCTATTGCAGTAATTCATGTGTCTTATTTGTTTTTTTGTTCTCCATTTACAATTTAGCCCTTCCGCCATTTAACCAAAGTAGTTTGCTGAAGTGGAATTTAAGTGTGTTTTCAGTAAATGTTTTACATCAGTCAGCCAAAAAAGTCAAACCTTAGAAACAAAAGATCCTTATATTTCAGAGGAAACATTTAACTCTGCACAGTCAGAAGTTATTGACCAGTTAAACCACTAGAGAGCAGTCTGACTGTTTTTTTTATCACCTGCCATGGTTCATATTTCCAGAAGCATCCTTCCTCTATAGTCCACGTGTGTGTCTGGCATACATGTGGAGTTTCAACATGAGAAAAACATCGAGAAACTGAGAAGCATGACCACATGTTCCCTCTGGTACATAAATCATCCCGTGGATCATTACTAACTTCAAAGCAATGCACTCCCACCTCCTAAAAAACTCATATTCTCTGTCTCTCTCATGTCCTCTGTAAAACAATAATCTGCCCCAGCTAATTTTACAAGCGCATTCATCTATTCTGTTGCTCCAACAAGAAACTAACATGAACAAAAGAGTCAAACAGGCAAGGAAAAGCCAGTTGGTTTAGATAAGAATGTGAAGACAATATTAAGATAGATGTGTCAAATGAAAAGAAAAAAGGGAGGAAGATCCTGTAGCAGTCTGTATAAAGAAAAGCCTGGCAGGAGGTGGTGAGACTCAGAGAGAAAAGAAGAATCTGGCAACAAGGTGAGGAAGGAGCGCACTAACAAGGGAATAAGAGCTAAACAAAGGAGTGACAGAAGCCCCAGGTAAGTTTTCTTTTTCTCAGCAGTAAGTAAGCTAGAAATGTGGGTTGTTTTTCTTTTTTTTCAAATGTAACAACGCAAGTGAAAGCTGGATGTTCTCTCAGTGTAATTCTATCCTCTGTTTCCTCAATGATGGGAAAGGATTTTCTGTGCTTATGGTGAGACTCTGTGAGCTGCATTGTTTCCTGGTGCATTATCAGAGCCATATTAACGTGTCAGTAAATTACACCAAAGCTGGAAAGGAGAAAAGAAAAATGCATCAATCAACAGAATGTGACACGGCAAAGATTTCTTCATTTCTTCCTCAAATATGTTGCATGAAAAGTAATAAGAAGGATGCTGCTGGGATTATGTGTACATGTCAAAATGTCTCTAAGTCAGTTATTATATACAGAAGCTTTGTGTAGAAGTTGCATCCATAGCAGGATAATTCCATCTGAAGTTTTTTTTCTGGATGTAAATGTCTTGTTTTTTCCTTTTAGCTTCATTTGATGTCTGAACCATGAACCTGAGCGTGATGCTTGTCTTAATTTTCCTTATTCACCCACTTTCAACCATGGTGAGTCTGGCTTGTTCGCCAAATGGAATGTAAATTATTTCCTTGCCATATATCTGGGCACATATACAAACAGTAAATGAAACATTTTAACCCGATTCTGTATTGTGAGAGGGTTTTTAACCACAAATAAAAAGAAACAAAGGAAATAAAATCATTTCAATTTCTTCTTTTTTCACCTAGTTGCAGCTAAAGTTGCTTTTTATACAGTATGTGTTTAAATAAAATTCCTGAATAATGGCAGCCAAGCTGCAGTATTTTTGGTCACCTGTTTCCTATTTGATCTGGAAGACAGGGGGCAGATGTGGACCTGGAACAGACTACAAAGATTCAGAAAATTCCAGGTTTGAACTGAGGCGTATGAGGGAAGGTGGACATAAAATTATTACGATGCTTTGATTTATTTGTTGTTGTTTTTTTTACTGTTACTTGCTGTAGTACATTTACTTATATTTTATTTATGAATCAGATGAAATGGGTACGTTTGTTAATTGAAAGATAATGTTACACCTGTACCTCCAATACAGAAAGTATGAGCCTTTCATTTCATTTAAAGGAAATATGTGTGTTTGTGATTCAGGGAGGCAGAGCTCAGCGAAGACAAAGACAAGCTGAGGAGAAGCTGAGACCGTATTTTGGCAGAGAGGAGCCAGGTGAATGCACAGCAGAGGGATGCTTATGAAAATGATAAAAAGTTTTAAATATAAAGGTCTTTTTTATATTGAACAAAAATCAGATGATGACAGAGTTTTTTAACTGGTTTTAAAAAAACTTTTGAATTAAAAAAGAAAGAAAGGGACATTTTTTCCACAGTGTTTTATCACGATTTGGAGGCTGAAATAAGGAATGCCTGCTCAACCAAATCCCTCAGCTGGATACCAGCATGTGTAATTGATGTGCTCTGTAATAGATTCTCCTACCATCAGGGATGCTAGTTTTTTGAGGAGTGCACTGATAACTTAAATCAACAATCTCATTTTTTTTTATTAGTTTTCTAAATGAATGTAACTTTTGTGGAACATGACTCAGATTTCTTTTACATTTCTGTAGAATTTCCAGTCATTTGGGTTGTAAGGCATCTTCTCTGTGGACCAAAATAGCAGCTTCACATTCTGTAGTGAAATTACCCTGAGTAGATACAGTAAAGTAAGTTAGTCAAGGTAAACACTGTCATTTCACTGACCTGTTTGTGAAATAAAATCGGAAATTTGGGTCAGAAGCAACAGAAACAAGCACAGAATTTCATGTAAAACCTTTTAAAATGATCGAGTGTGTATTCAGACTTTTTTGTTTCTAGATATTTAACGTTTCAAGTAATAAATAAAGATTCAAACAAGGAGGTCAAAAGGTCTAGAGTGTAACTAATCACTGCCACCCTGAGTTGGATTTGGCGAAATTGAAAATGAACTAATAACTGAATGAACATTTGTTTTACCAAAACAGCAAATTACATTGTTATTTAAAAAAGAATTGAAAAAAATGTTTTACGTTTTGCTAAGAAATGATTGGATGAAGACTAAGATGGGATGAATTGATAAAGACTAAGTTTGCATGTTCAGGTTGCAATATATTTATATCTCAAATTCAAGCCAAACCAACTTTATTTATAAAGGCATTTTCAGATAGCAACTGCTGAACAAAGTGCTCAACAATAAAAAAAAAAAAAATAAACAAGGGGTATTTAAAGCTCTAAAAACAAATAATTTTGCCATGTGCCAAAATAAATGTGACTAAAACAGGATAAATGTTTCTTGTCAACAGACCATGCTGCACCAGCTGCAGACGGGACAAAGATATTTGTGAAACACCAAAGTATAAAGCATTGCAGTAATCCATCCGTGTTATAAAAGCCTGAACAACTGTTCCAAGATCCTGCTTTGAAAGAATGTGTTTCCCCTTTGCCAGTTGCAAAGCTGGATTTGACCACAGCACTGATCTGCCTGTCCAGATTAAAATCACTGTCTGGTTTCACACCCAGAGTAGCGACTGTAGGTTTGCACTATTGTGCCAGAGGATCCAAGTCCACAGAGGAGGATAAAGTTTTGTTTCAGACTGTGTAAAACAACAGTTTTCCTTTTTTGAGTCATATAAACATGTGTTTTGTGGGTGTTATTTAATTTCAGTCTGCATCATTGTTCAACATTCAACAGTTTCTCATAGAAAACTACCTATTTTAGCATTTTAACACAATTTCCAAAGCTACAATAGCTCATAATTAGATAAGGCACGTTGATAAAAAATGTCAACCACTATAAAAAAATAAACATGTTTTTTTTTTTTCTGTTGCAGAAAAGCTTTGTGCACTGCTGAAATGCCACAGCCCGACAGGATCCTGGTGTCAAGTAGTTGAAGAACAGGGAATCCTTATACCTAAGTGTGTTTGTCCTCAGTCGTGTCCACGGTAAACAACACACTGCATAAAAAAGTTAATAATTCCCATACAAATTAAAATCAGAGTCAGTTTGGTAATAAAACCATGTTTATTTGTAAATCTTCACATTTAATGTTTGCATGTGGGCACTGACTCATGCAATCAGGCAGAGGGCATCGGTGTGCAGCGTTCTGGGAAAGACCTATGGGAACCAATGTCTGCTTCACAAAGAAGCCTGCAGAAAGAGACGCCGCATCGGACTGGCTCACACAGGACCCTGTCTGGGTAAACACTCAATATTCAACATGACACACAATTTCCACTGTGCATGGCTGCCTTCCAAAACAGCTCTGATATATCTCCCTCACAGTCCCTAAAGCTAAATGCTCTGAGGAGGAGTTAGGCCAGTTTCCATATCGTCTCCTGGACTGGTTTCTGCTGCTGAGTCGTATGGGGGAGTCTTATACACCTGCAGCCCTAACCCAGAACTGCCTGAGCCACGCCCAGAGAACCCAACTGGCACAGGTCACACTTTGTGTTTATAATACACTGAAAGAAGAAAGATGTCACTGTGATTTACAATCTACGATGACCTCAGCCAATGATGACGTAAATGAAATCAATATCCGCAATAAAATATCATGGTAAACGAACTATAACTCGAATTCTATGTCAAGGGATCACTTTCTCCTGGAGTATGAGCTTACACTGAACATAAAGTTGTTTTTACACCAGACACCACCACTGTAACAGCCCTGTAGTGACTGATCAATATTAACAACCTAATGTAAGTGGCAACTTCTTCTGTTGCATGTGGTATGATAGTCCACAAACTGAGATAGGGGCTCTCAAGAATATCATGTATAAATAGGATTTGGTCAATAATCACTAAATTATGCAGCAGAATTGTGAAACAGGGATAACTTAGTAACCTCTCACCAGCCACCCTGACCTCCAGCTTCAATGAATTAAATGAAAACTTGTGTTATTTTGATGACGTGAAAACTGATACATTGTGTTTTTGAACGAATACTTTATATATTTTCAGCTCTCAGGAATGTTAATCCTGAAGAAATGGATGCAAAGCTAACTTTTGCTGCTACCTTTTCTAAGTTAATGTTTAAAAAAAGTTAGCATTAGTGTTGTAGCATTCCAACTAATGACATTGGTTTTACGGGTAAATCATAAGTAAAAGCAAATATAACCCCAGAAGGATCATTTTTAACATTTGATAACCAGAATTATTTAAGATTCAGTCACTGAACATTTTGAAAGGGATCTTATTTGTTTTTAGGACCAGCTTATATTATCTTCATTGTAGCCATGATGCTAACAGTGGCTTCTTCTCTGCTTCTACTTTTCCCCGCCTCCTCCATCTCCCATTTTAGCAAAGATTTACCTTTCTGGACAGGAACAAAGATGGCAAATTGAGCAGCAGGGACCTGAAGAAGCTGTATTACAAGAAGATGCCTTTGGAGTATTGTGCCACAGCATTTTTCCAGTTAGTGCATATGTTTATATTACAATCATCTCATATCATACAGGGGTTCATGGTGTAAGCTTTCCATCTTTTACAATATGTTAGCTAATTACTGAAACACCAAGGGTTAAAAATGTCACACCACAATGCATTTGCCCAGCTCTGATCAAGTTGCGCCTCCCACCATGCTGTTCTCTCCACATGGCATTTATCCATCTATCCTCCATGCCAGTCCACGCTTCCGGTGTCCTCCTCCCCACCGATCTCAAGACCACATCAATTCTCGATTAAGTTACTCTTCCTTCAGGCATTTCTTGTCTTCTCTGCTTCCTATAACTCTCTTTAATGTTTTCTACAAAAAAATGTATTATTTTTCTCTCACACACACACACAAACACACCCTCTTCATCTGGACTTTTTGGTCCTTTATTCCTGCTACCGTGTCGTTTTATTTTTCTATACCATTCATGCCCAACCCCCATTCCTGTCCTAGTATGCAATGACAGGTTTGTGGGAGCGGAGCTGTCTGTGTCAATGTCAAGCCATTCCCAGCAATGATAATGTTTATTACCCACTGTGTCTCCCGCTGCCCATGGATTAACACAAATTGAAGGAGTATCCTTTGGAAATGTCGCTGCACAGTGAACGTGAACAGTGAAAGACAATGGCAATAGAGGAGCTCCACTTCAATTAGACCAATATTAACATCTTTAAACTGGTTTTCTCCATGCAAATCTCACATTTGACGTGTTTGGAGCTGGGTGTGGGTGTGTTTTCTGAAATTCTTCGGTTGGAGGAGATGTGTTGTAAGGTCAATGTACTGTGCTGTGTTTGCAGGTCATGTGATCAGAACAGGAATAAAAAGGTGACCCTGAAAGAGTGGACATCATGCCTGGTTGATCGTTCGGAGGCTTGGTTCTATCATTTCATGTGTCAGTCACCAGATTTTTTTTACTCACTTTAGTGTTTTCCATAAATGCAAGTGAAGACACAGACATCCTAACTTCAGGAAGTTGAATGCTAAATATTATTACAGCTCTATTGCCAGATATAGGCTCAGTAACGCAAAAGTAAAGTTGTTGTTTTTACAGGTTTTAGGACAGTTTTTCAGCTTGATTATGTCATTAAGGTTTAACCTAAATTTTATTCTCTGAAATCATTGAATTTGAAACATTTGAACTTAAAGAAATGTCAAGAATTTAAAAAGTTGATGTGACAACTGAAATGGATGTTTATCTTTAAAATATAATAATTTGTCAAATATTTAGTTGTGAATAAGTGTTTGAAATATATTCAGTTTTATTTTCAAGTTTATTTATGGGCACTATTTACCTTCCAAGATGATTTAATGTAAAAAGGCAGATTGTTTTCAGTACTTTAGTTTGTTTTAAACTAAACTACTCTGTTTCTTTTTTACTCTGCAGCCATCAAAATGGGCTCGACCAAGCTTTGTCCTACAAGGAAAGAAAAAGATGAGAATCAGCTATGATATCTTTTGCACACAAAGCATCACAAATACCAGATTTACAGAAAAACAAAACTTGGGATCTCTACACGCAGCTCACATACCCGTCTCTCTGCTTTCACATCATCACCAAAACGGACATCTGCAGTCATACAGCATCTCTGAAGAGGCTGAACACCATCTACATTTACTGTTAATTACATTTGCTGACATTTGTTTAATTGTGTTGTAAAAGAGCAGAGACAATAAGCAATATGAAAAACCAAATTAGCATGGCGGGCTTTGAAACGGGAGGATGGTAGCAGAGCAGACAAACAGCATGATGTACTGGCCTACAGAGAAAGACAAACCAGATTGGGAAGAATGATATGGAGAGAAGAAATGCTTAGTGTGGGATGACGTGACCAGAGAAGAAACAAAGGGATAATAAAGGGAGGGTGAAGCTGAGAAGTGGCAAAATGTGTCATAATGCAATGGAGGGAAGTGAGAAACGAGGGCAGGAGGAAAGCAAAGTGACTGAAGGAAAGAGGGTGAAAGTGTGTGTGAAAGATGGGAAGAAGGAATGCACTGTAAATGGGAGTTGAGAGTAATGGAGTAATGCATAAAAAATGGATCAGAAATGAGTGAAAGACTGAGAACAGAGAGTGAGATGGGGGATGGGATGTCTGAGAAAGCAGGGGGAACTGAGGAGAAGCAGGAAAAAGAAAGGTTTTGATGCTGCAAAACATTTTCTTTGCAGCCAGAAAGCCCTGTAGACAGCATCTTTGGGTGTAATGCAGAATATTTGCAACATTTGACCTCTGTCAAAGTAAAAAACATACATAATGCAAGCTTGCTGACTTTAGTGTATAAACAACATCTATTTAATATACTGCTCTTAAGATTTGTGTTGCTTCTTGTCTCTTTTCCTCTTTGTTGCTGTTTAATGCAGTACTTTATGAGCTTGTGTTGATGTTAGGGCTTTCAGTTCACTAGGAGGACATGTGTGGCTTGTAGTGGACTCCTTGGGATGGCTGTCTCTGGACTAATTAGCCTTCAAATTTACCATGTCTGAAGGAAAAAGGAGGGAAAGAAAGACACTAGAAGGGGAAGACATCCCTGAACTCAATTCTGACGTGAAGCAAATGGGGACCGTCTGAATGGTGGACATGTTTACCAAAAATATTAAAGTGCATAAATATTTTTAAATGTTTTAATTCCATCATATTCGCCTTTTGAAAAAGTTTACAGAACCACTGGAGGGATGTAGTTTGCCTTGGCATGCAAAGGGGAAAACAAGCCTGCGCCAGAAGAAGAAAGAGGCGTGAAGAAAGAATGTGGAGAGATTAAGCGTGCTGCGGAGATTGAACTGTATTTGCTAATGATGAGTGATCTGCGGAACGGCTAGCTCTTAGTCTGAGTTCACTCCATTCCCCCCATCACTCGTACTACTAAACATCTCTCTTCAGCGTGTACCTTCATCCCCAGGGACACGTTCCTTTATCCAGACAGAAATAAATAAATCGGGTTTTTGAGGCCACCCCTGGAGCTCCAGCTTAGCCTTATTCTCATCACTGTTCTCTCTTTGTGTGTCCTCATGCTCCCCCTCCTCTGCTAATAGATTCCTTCTCATTACCTCTGGAACACCATCTCCACCTCCTTCCATCCCCCAACCAAACACAGAAAGGCCAGTTGTAGATTGACCCGGCTAATCCTACTTCTTGTGACACACACAGCCACAAACACACACCCATTTACCTTGGACAGAAGAGGGAGATAACTGTGTGCCACCCACCTCTCTAACCTTATCCTCTCCACTGGTCCTCCTTTGGGTTCTGATCACTGATTTGGTCTGCGGTGCTTTCATGCATCTCCCTCTTTCTAGCTTACATGCATTCATGCACACGTTCCCGAGAGACTCGCACAGCACAGGAGCAGATGGGTGGCTGGTGATGACATGTTGTTAAAAATAAAGATTCCTGTTAACCCGTTGTCAGCTTGCACACCCTCCCTGCTTCATATCCCTTTACTTCATCTTATTTCTGTCAATCTCCTTCCATCCTCTTCTCACACCATCAGTTCTTGCATCCACACTACAACATACAGTGAAAGACCCCCACACCTCAGATTATGATATTCAATACATGTCTGTCATAAAGACTGTGTCTTGCATTATGCATAACTCGTAAGCATCCATCAATAATAGATGAATAGTGCAGTTTTGTAGTTTCTTTTTGTGCAAATTATTCCTAATTAAATGTTTACTTTCTGTCCTTTTTTTGCATCTGTGAGTGGAAATTTGTCCTGCGTCTGTATGTTGATCAATTATTAAAAGGCAACACATGAGGGGTGGTGGGATCAAAAGAAATATTCTGTGCGGTCATGGTGAAAGAAAGGAGCTTGTGAGCTTTTGTCACCCAAACCTATCCATTATTCCAGGTCTGACTGATGCCCGACAGATGTCAAACAGACTCAAATTACCCCCGAATGCGACGCAGAAGGTGTTCAAACACAGCACATACACAAACGTGCATGTGTGTTTTAATCTTTGTAAGGTTAATCACCATCCAAGCTTCAAAAGCAGCTGCTGTATCGTGCTCTGCCAGATTGCCAACTTTGAGAACTTCTTACAGACTTCAAAACGAACGATGGAGAGAGAAAGACAGGTGGCTTTGCAAGAGAGTCCAGTGGCAGCAAAAGCCCTCCCCTCCACTCCCACCGCAATAAAAAAAATGACTGGTTGTGACTGTTGAAGTAATGTATTTATTAATAGAGCTCATGTGCCACATTTTTAATTCTACTTTGAAGTGGCAGGCGGCAAGCGACAGAAGGGGAGGGGGGAGAGGGCTCTCAGATTCTGGTCTACGGTCAGACAATATTCCCTCAGGGTGGAGTGGGTCCCATTCAGAGCAACCTCAATAGCCCTACACAGAAGTGCAAAGTGAAAGAGTGAGAAAAAGCCCCATCGGAAAGTGGAAAAGGGGGAGTAAGCTCACAGCTTCTATTTTTTTCTCATTTTCCTGATGATATTGATTAAAGAGCTGAGGAGAGAAAGAGGAAGGTACATGAGGCCCAGCATTGTGTGGAGATGAGAGGAGTGGGTGGGGTTTGAAGCTTACTGATGTGAATACCTCCAGTCCCCTGAGATCTGCACTTGACCCACAGGTTGAGGACAAGAAGCCTTTAACATGGCTGCCTTGTTTGCAGACTTGAGATGTCTCTGTTACACTGTGCACATCGCTACATTGTGAACAAAATAAATAGTCCCGATGCAACGTTTTACTTTTCAGTGTCATGGAATAGGAATAAGAATAGTTTATGGTGAAACGTGGCTTTCCACAATAACAAAAAAAAAACTGTCTGTGGGAAATAAATGTCATTTTTTTCTTTAACATAAACAAAATTGGTAGTAACTATTTCTTATAGTCTACTCTGCTATGCGTCTCGGGGTGTCAGCAGACTACGCAGATTACTTTTATGAAGTCATTGGTTGTCATCAGCTAACAGAGCTTTCCCAAAATCATCATCATTAGCAGGGAATCCAACATTGTGCATTTACCGAGACATGGCTGCATAAACGCATCCTTAGTGTTTAACTGGACACTTTACTGCAGAAACTAGCTGTCAGTTTTGTTCCATTTTTTGACATAGGAAAGTTTACCTGTGTTATGTTTATACCAAACGGCTGCAGATGCAGGTAGTGACATCATCATCCTTGTTGTTGCTAGGCTACTAACACAGCATCCAAACACACTCATTGTGATCTCTGGAGACTTCAAGAACATCTCCCTCTCTCTCCAACAACACCAACAATCCCAATATCTAATTTTCCCTCAATCATCACAAAGGAATCATTAAAGTTTAGTCTAAGTCTAACGTTGCAACAACTTGTCAAATAGTATTTCTGACTTATTTTATGCAAGTTGAAAAACCTCCCTGTATCCTTTAGGAAGATAAGACTATAATCTGGTTCTTCTCACTCTCACCTATAAGCCCATCCTACAGCAGTAACCATCACATAACACAGCGATTTAAAGCTGATAATACTCTGAGAGGATGTTTTAAGACTCAGACTGGAATCTCTTATGTGAACCACATGGAGATGACATCAGTGCGATGACAGATAATACAGCATACATCCCAACAAAAACAGTGAGGTGCTTCCCAATAAAAACGACCTGAAGAAGTACATAAGCATAAAAAGGAAAGTCTTTAGGGAGGAAGACAGGGCGGTATTGAAGAAGACACAAAAGTAACCAAAAGACTTAAACAAAGATTAAGAGGTGGGATAAGAACTGCAGGAAAAGGTTAGAAAGTAGGCTCAGCAGCATAACACGAGGCATGTGTTGTCAGCCGGCTTCAAGTTAAAATGTTCTGACAGATGTCTGACAGGACTAATGACCTGAAAATGTTCTTCAACAGGTAGGGTGCACGTCAGAAAATAGTTGAGCATCATCCATCCTGCCTCCAACCCACACGCAACCCACACCATGAGCCTAAAACTTTGCACTTTATATACATATTTATACAGAGCTGCATTTTTTTAGGTGAAATAAATCTTAATGCTAAAATTAGATTTATATTTCTGTAGACAGACTGCAAACACATGTGCCTCTTACCCTGTTTACTTTTAACATCACATTTCGTTGTTCTTTAAACACGTAAAATACAACAAATAACTTATGAGTCATAAAATTGCTTTTTTATCTACTTCTAAAGTTTGTGTTAAACCGAGCAAAGGAAACATTTTTTGGTTCTGATTCTAAATTTTTGCAACAGTTTCCACTTTTTCTGTTAAATGTAACATTTCCCCAATTAAAAACCATTTATCCTATTTAACAGACCATGAATTTAAAAAAAAACACTGTAATTATCTGTGTTAGAATTATTTTGTAGTCATCTTCAACAAAGTTACAATCAATCCGCTGGATAGATTCAAACAAACCAGAACTTTGGTTTTCCATCACCTTAAGAGCTTGGCGTGACACATATGATACATTTACTTTCTCAGAAATTTTGCATCACTTTATGCAAAACAATTCTGTGGAAAACAATGAGATTTTTGTTTTCTGTCCCTTAATGGACACCAGAAAACACTGGAAGATTACACAAGTAGAATTTTGATGCGTGAAAATAAATAGTAGATATCCCTATAAATTAGTTTATTTCTTTTCATTTATTTACCTTAATGTACAAATAAGGACCTCATATTAAACATGTCAGACTTGCGTTTTTGTGAGTTGGGTTGTTAAGGGTTAAAGCAGAGTGGTGATACTTTGCCTTGAGCCTGTTTGACGACATGCAGGTTAGAAAACCTTCACGTTATTAATAAAAAACATTTATTTTAGGTGATAACTGCTCAGTTTAAAGACAATTACATGAGCTCTGTCCATGGTGTAAAATCAGTGTACCTCTGCACAAGCTTTTTTTTCCCCAAAGATCAATTAAATGAGAAAACAAATTAAGTTTTACATTGTACAACATTTTATATTTGCTCTGAGCAGATAAACTCTTATTTGTTTACCTGGATTTGTTTCTACTTTTATTTTTAGTGTGAGAGTATTTTTAGTGGCCTGAGATTAGAGGTTTTTAAGGTATCAAAAGGTACAAAAACTGAAGACCTTTAAAAGATAAAGCTTGAATATTTTCCTTATTTTAAAACTATTCAAATTTCTCCTTTAATCGACAAAATACAAAACAGTCACTTTTTATCCCTCTAATATTCCCGCAAAGCTATTAAAGTCTATAAGCAGATCTCACAATTAATTATGGTGATTTAGAGGGTGACTAAGCACCTGATGGAACAAATGATAAGCACACAAAGACATTGTAACATCTAACTTCTTCTCTAAAACCGTCTCCTAAGACAGATTTTATCAGAGCAGCTCTACACTGATGAATTGTGAATGCACTTAACTTTTACATCACCTGCCCTTTCCCAAATGCTGCTTCTGACAACACGTTCTCTCCATCTTCTCATCACCTCCCCCATTCACTGACTCCACCATCAGCCCCCTCGCGTTCATCCACCCCCCTCCCGCGCTCTCAGACCGCACGTACAGATACACAAACGCACAATCACACATGAGCCTATTTGAATTGCAAGTGAGCTCTGTTCACTACCAGGAGGAGGTGGGAACAAGTGAATATAACAGGAGGAAGGGAAGGACAACGGAGGGAAAATGAGAAGAGAGGACAGGATACGAGTCTCACTGACCGGATGACATTCACACAGTGGCAGGACAAGTCTCCACGTGTGAAGGACTGAGGGGAAGAGTGAGGGGAGCGCTTGTTTGGAGCTGGGACAACCCTGAAGAGAACACCTGAACTGGGATGAGACGCCTCCTGAAGTACAGGAGTTTAGCAGCATCTCACAGGAGACGGAGTCAGTGAAACACCCAACAACCTGCTGTCGCTCCTCCTCCCCTCACAACCAGCTCTCACCCCCCATCTCCCTCTCTTTCCTCCTCCACCATCCTCCCACCGTCTCTCATTTGATCCCATCCCTCACTCCCTGCACCACAGAGGAAGAGCGTGTGCTGAGAGAAGGTAAGGAGGATGCATGCGTTCATGTTGTCCTTGCAGGGCATGTGCGTGTGTGTGAGCCTGTGTTTGCGTGTCAGCTTCTCATGTTTCCACTGGTTGAGTAAGTCAGCAACTTGTTTCTTTGAATCAGTTGTTTGTGTGTGTGTGTGTGTGTGTGTGTGTGAAGAGGAGGTATATGCAGGGTACTTTTACCACATATAATGATTGTTTTG
>JBAMIG010000017.1:17071701-17105143 GCA_037177335.1 Kiunga ballochi | reverse complement strand
TAGTATATTATACGCACATAAAAAGAGGATGATGATAAGAGGTGCACACACAAAGGGCCAGTAAGAAGTAAGAAGACGGGGAAAACATGTAATATATTCATATGTACACGCAGTGAGGTAGAAAACCATGCCATGAAATCCTATCAAGTTCCACGGCCATTGCATATCACCCTGCCCATCATCTTGTCAACCCTCAACCCCCATTATGAGTCCATTTGACCATATTTATTTTTTTCTTTTTATTTGGGGGGGCAACAGATCCTGCAGGGACCACCCCGTGCCATTTAATCTGTCCCGGCCCAAAGATAACAGAAGGCAGATGGTCCTGCCAGAGCCCGGAGAGATAGTAGATAGCTCATACAATGTGCAGACAGATAACACACAGCATTCAACCTGTCCCACTGAAACTGAGCTCGCATCAACTTCCAATGAAGAAGGCAGAAAAAGAAAGGGCAAACAGAAGGAAAAGGGCAAACAGGGCAGACTTTGATTCAATTAAAACCCAAAAAGTACCCAGAATTAAAGCAGGCGTTTGTGTCTGAGATAAACATAATAGAAAAAGGAAAGTCATGTTTATAGAGGACAAAAAAAAAACTGAGCTCAGAGGGAAGGAGACCATCAAAGTGAGGAGCGTCTGTGCTTAAAGTACAATGTGGATTTATTTTAAAAGGTAGTTCAGCTCACTGAGCTCCCTCTCTGTGTAAGACACAGCCTTGTTGCCTTATGAAAATTCAATCGGCCATAATTTGCTGAGGAGCCGTATGCATATTTCATCTGCGGGTGCATTTTGAAGCCCGCCAAGCTTCTTCCTGTCTTCATCTTCATCGAGACTGAACGTGGGGGAGTGTGTGAGAGGGGCTGTGAGGTTGTGAAGACGTCTGGTAATGTGCAGCACACTGGACAATTGACAACAGGGTTTAAGTAAACACCAATTAGCTTCATATGTCTGGCTAAAACTCACTGGGAGCTTATTGCATTGCAAAGATGTTTTTCTCCTCCAATTCCAACCATTTCTCCTTCAGTGTCACTTTCAGCGCTTTGCCTCTCTCCATCTTTTTTCTCCTCTAATTACTACAACATCCTCCTCTTCTTGCTCTCCATTTCCACTACCCTCCCTCTCTGTCTCCCCTTCCTCTCTTCCCTCCCATTTCAATCTGTTTTCTCCCACCGCATGACTCTTAGTTACAGCTTTATGGGTCGTTCACTCCCCTCTGTCTGTGTGTGGATAATGAGCAGGCGCTTCTGTGTGACTTTGTAGCTGTGCGACAGTTTGCGAGTTTGGATCTCCGAGTGTCCTGGGGCCTAAAAGTCTCTGATGTGCCTTCTGTAGATGCCTCTATGGTTCCACTGTGATTGTCATCTGATCTATAGGGGACCACACTGACATGATACACCTTGTTAGGTGAAGGCTGAGCGTGTGTTTGTGAAGACTGGGACTTTTAACACATGTGTTTTCTATGAGGAGCGAGAACACAGAGACCTGTAATTATCTGCTATCACTGAATCACACCCACACACACACACATATGTGTATATAATGCACAGAAAAAGTGAGAAAAAAGTCAAACAAAGAGAATGAAATGGATTCAAACTCCTCTTGGGGGAAATTGTATTTATTTCTGCTGTTTAGCTGCAAAGCATCTCCATATCCTGTCCATGTACGTCTCCCTACATAAGTTGTTTCTGATAAAAATGTTTGCTAATGCCTGCAATGAAAGATATTTGGAGAAAAAACCTATTTGAACCCTACAACTAAAAATAGAAATGTAAATATAAAAGCATAGACTTCAGAGCTGTATTACCAACCCACTTCACACTTTGAAAAATGGTGCAATTGGTGATTTTTTTTTCTTTTACAGTGAGTGTCAAGCTGTGCTATTCACACACACACACTTCCCAGTGATATAGCTCTGCAATTACTTATCCCTGACATAAATAATTCTCTCTGAATATGATAGGATGTTTCTTCACATCAGGGACTCATCAGCCGGTTCAGCTCTGTGTGAACGGCACAGTCCAAGTTCAACTAAGTCTCTGAGTGCCGATCTGTTTTTGAGTCTTGCTGATGGACTCTGATTGATGCTGCAGACTTTTTTTTTTTTCCTCTGCCTTCTCAGCGTCTGGGAGACGAGTCCAAGAGAGCATCAGCCATGGCCCTCACATATCTATCCTGGTGTCTCGGTGCAGTTTTGGCACTGGTTTGTTGCTCTTCATGGCCTCGGGTGCAATCAGCTTTGGCTCCCGAGAACGAGGTCCCACTTCGACCGACTTCGTGGTTACCTGAGGGAAAGCGTATGTCGGTCATGCTGCCTAAAGGAAAAACACGCAGGTAACAAGCATTGATTTCAGTGGCTGATTGGCGTTGGGGCTGCCATTAGATTATCTTTAATCCTGAATGTCTCTGAAACGTGTCAAAGCATATCATAAGTGAAGTTTGGATGGGTTTAGCTTTACTTTACATGAACTTTCAGTTAATTAAATGTTCAATTATTTGTACATCACATAAAATTTAACCTTCAGAATCACCTCAATGTTATTAAACACACAAGGTGAGAAAGTTTTTTTTATGAAACATCCGATCAGATAAGGCCTGATCGGGCTAATCATGTTTGTATGAGAGGGGCCATGATGTGTTCAAAAACTATTAAACAACAAGGCAGTATCATAGATGATTAATCAGTCTTTTCTGAGACAGTAATGCATGAAATCAGGGACATAATGGCCTGTCTGATTCTAGATTTCAAAATGAACAGCTAGGAGACACCTTTTAAAAGTTCAAAGCCCACATTGGACACATCTGATTTCCATAAAATGGCTCATAATTTACCTTCTTGCAAATCAAGAGTGAGCAATTCAACACCCCGTCTCTCGAGGTGTAATGTTAGAAAACCAGAATGTCCCACATGGCTTTTCATCTCATACAAAGGATGGAAATCATATAGATGAAGCCTCCTGTGGTGCAAAAACCGTCAGGGGACATCGAAAGATTAAATTACAGAAGCTTTGTTTAACAAGTGCATAGTCTTCCTTTCTATGTAATCGCTTTGTTTTGTTGCTGTTTTCCCACATCTTATAATTCCCTCCCATCTGTTTCTAGTAACCGAGGGACTTTTGTACAGTTTCCGTGATATTAAAATAAAACTGATGTTGGACACTGCAGTGCTCATTGGTGCAATGCCATGTGCACTTACATGATCACAAATACATATATAATGATAATAAGATTTCCCATATTGAAATGTAGCCATAAGAAAGACTTTCTATAGTTTTCGGTGACAAGGCTTGGCTTGCAATGGTTAGGGGGGAATAAAAACCTGCTTATACATAATTAATGAATGCTTTAAAATGCATGTGTTTTGCTAAATGAGGCATTAATGAGTAGTAATGAGTATTAACATAAACCAAGGCATGAAAGTCATTAAGCATGTGTATAGACCTTGCACTTCTAAGAATCACTCACAAAAAAGTCAATATGTTTTACAGCTAAATTATTAGGATTTTACTCCACCCAAATTAAGACAGTGAGTCATTATTTAAAAATTACTTGTTTTTTTAAAAAAGGCAGTTTTTTTTTGTTTTTTTTTTTATGTTTTTTACAAGACAGAGAAGAATTAAAATGTACAAAAAGCCAGAAAACCATGCAAGCAACCCAGGTTTTCCGGA
This sequence comes from Kiunga ballochi, assembly GCA_037177335.1. NCBI lineage: Eukaryota > Metazoa > Chordata > Actinopteri > Atheriniformes > Pseudomugilidae > Kiunga > Kiunga ballochi. The sequence goes on along the minus strand of JBAMIG010000017.1, from coordinate 17,101,480 downwards.
CCGACGACAACACAAGGATGCCAAAACAGCTGCCAATACGAGGATACTTTGTGTGAGATATAAACATTTTAACAAATACTCAGAAGCTGTGGCCACCCAGCTTTTTTCCCTCTTCTTCTCTTAAGGTATCACAGGAGTTGATTCTAGAATGAATATAGGAAAAGAGCTGGCCTGAAAGCTTTAGAGCAGAGAAGACTAACACTTGCTGGCTAAAAAATGTGGAAGCTGAAAAATGCACCTTCCTCTGTGTTGGAGTCGGTCCACTGGTGCATTCATGCAAAACCACACGGCAAATAAACGAGAGAAAAAAAACACTGATTCAGAAATTAATCACTCTGTTAAACAAGCTGCAGAGTGCCCTTGAAAGTGACAATGTCGCACATCTGTTTGGAAACAACCACCATCTGCACATGCTCATGAATAATTGCATTTGTGCACAAGGAGAATAAATATTTGTTAAGAAATCAGCATGTAGTTACTCATTTTCATTAGGTCAAAGTAACTGATGGGAGTTTACATGACACTTTTTTTTGTTTGAAAAGAAGGAAAACTATAACATAAACCAAAAACATAGCGATGGTTTAATACAGACTAATGAAACAGCCTGAAATAGCTGTAAAGGCTGGTAAAATAAAATAAAATAAAAAATATCAAACTGAAACGATAGGAAGAAATTAGCAGCCCTTATCTAAAATCCACTCCGTAAAACCAAGAAATGCCTGCACGGGAAGATATCTGCTCCTCTCATCCGTCACTTTGCAGCTGAATAGAAACAAGATGGTATCTTTTTGACATTCCCAGTGAAGAATCAAGGCAGATTTTGTGGTTATCTTTGGTGTCTGTCCACAGGTTATACTTTACGCTGAAGACGAAGGCATCTGCCATGTCGGTGACTGTCAGCCCCTGTGACCTTCCCATTGAATGGAGCTTGTCTGCTCGCACTTTGAAGGACAAACCCTTCAAAAGCCTTCACTGTGAGTATAGTGAGGCCACACACTGCTCCTCCACACATTAAAAATCAGCACTGCATCTGAAAGTTGAGACAATCAATGAGATATTATCAGGACAGTTTGGGGATTTAATGAAGGACAAAGCATCTACTCCTACCGTATTTTGTATTTGTTGCAAAAAAAAAGTCTTTAGGAACATGTAAAGGTTTTTTTCAGAGTTTTTATTAATACTTTTGTTGTGTCTTTATATTGACAGCCTGGAGGTCACAGTTTGTGTTTATTGCTTACTGCTAAATCATGTTTAAACAGTTCTTCAGGAATAGCTATTTCACTGCCCTACTTGATATATTTAAATGTTTTTGATGGGATTATTTCTAAACTTTGTCTAAAGACATCCCTTTATCAGCACAATATACCCAGCCGACCAAGTTCAAAGCATGGGTAAGGGATCTGGATATGGACAGAGGCTGTTGTTGCATGATCAGAACTTTTTGCCACTTAAAACAAAAACTATTCCATTTAATGCTGAAAATCAAACAAACTAAACCTCAAAGTATTTTGTTATCTTTTGCTAGAAAACCTAAACTCATTACTTAAATAAACTGACAGATTTCACACTTGCAGTACAACTTTACAGAATTACATACTAATTCTGAAGTGCTTTGAGTGAACTCAGATTAAACCTAACGGTGTAAAGATTTGTAGAAAGAATAAGATAGTAATAATACATGGTACTCACGTTTTACTCTTCCAGGTTACCTTCACTACATGTTAAAACAACATTATGAAGTTATAAAATGACACATAAATCATTCAGACTGTGAGCTCATGGGTCCCCGTCGCTAGTTTGAATTATTCACTTTGATACTGTTACATTTGGACTCATTCGAGGAGAGATTTTTCTGCTCCAGAGACGTGAGAACACAATATATATATATATATATATATATATATATAGTTTTGTTTTTGTATGTCTATGTTCATGTTTTTTTATTTGCTAGCTGTTAGTATCATTCATTTGAAGAGTTTTGAAGCCTCTTCAAGCAAAAACACTTATGTGTGATACATAAATACAGGTGAAGTGGCAATTGACATTTTATGTATTTGTCTATTAGATGCAAACAATTTTTTTTTTATTTTGCACTAATGAGGTTTTGTTACACAAATGGATTGGCCTTCAACATTTAAAGGGTAATTATTGGGTCATGTTACTAATGATATTTTATTCAATTTCTGCTGTGCTGCTCAGGTGTTTTTAGTTTCTGTAAAAACTACCTCCCTCTATATCGCTAAACTTGCTTTGAACTATGGCCTTGACAAAAAAAAGCACGCTAAAATGCTTTTACAATGGGATCCAGGTCAAAACACACATGTAGCTACAGGCTGTTACTGCGACAGCAGTAATAGAAAAATATATTGTTGACATTTCTTTACAACAATTTATTTTAAAATGAGTTGTTATGCAAGCTAACGGCAACAACTTTAGAAAAAATGTTACACATAAAAAAAGATTAATGTGAAAATGGGTTGCCTAAAACAACTGCCTCTAAATACACAAGATCGATTAGCTTTAGCGCACACTAAGAACAGAAACTGCATGGTCTCCTTTTATATTTAAAGCTCATTTATTGGTTTCCTATTTTCTTTTTTCTTTTAATATATTATTCTTTGTAATCACTGCCTGGCGGATTGCTGTGACTTCATGGACGACCAACCAGTTACCTTTCTCTTAAATTGATACTGATGTGCTACGAAGCCAGCGTAGATATTTTGGATGTATTTATTAATTTCCTAATTATTTATTACCAATCCTGAGACTGTTGATTTTCACTAAGTGCCCTCCAAACACGTTTTCAAGTAAAACCCAAAAGAATAAGAATAGAAAAATACTAAATACGTGTTTTTAGTTAAAACATGTTACTTTAAATGCAATAGAGCCTGTTTTATGGGAAAATACACTAAGTTGCATATTTTACATTCAGAAACAATTTCTCTAATGTACAGTAATGTAGTGCAACAGTGCACAAATCACAAGAAGTACCTAGACCCTTTACCTCATTGACAGGTTGAAAGGTGTTGGGCAAGTGCTTGTTGATTTGGACACACTTGTCTCTTAGACGAAAGGGTCGCTGCAAATCTGTCTAAAGTTCACATTCCTCCTTTAAAATCTCCAGTTTTGATGATCAGTCCTGATTTGAATGCGTCCACACAACACACGCACAAGGAATCACTAAAGACATTATTGGGTACCATAAGGATTTGTATTTTATGACCTTTGTATTAACTCACCAGTACAAGGAAGGTGGATGAAACTGTTACCCGTCCTGGTTTTGTGTTGATATGGATTACATATTTGGAGCAATATGCATTATCAATATCTTAAAGGCAACATTGCACATGTAGGTCTTCTAGAACATATCTGGAAATACTGGGAAATGTATTGACTGTTGATTATATATTTGTGTTTTGACTTTTATTTCATTCTTTTTTATCTTAGGGAGTACGAAAAAGAGCATGCCTGAGGTGTGGTGGCGAGGTCCTGGAACAGAGGAAAAAATACACAACTTCATTGGTAATGCAGTGGACACCTACAATGGCCCTGCCCATTCCCGCGCTTCCATCTACATCCTGAGGCTTTGCTCCAAACAGCAGAACACCAGAGCTAGTGTATACCTCCATGAAGGCTCGGAGCCCTCAGGAGTCTTTCCTATTCTCCCAAGTGACCCACAAGTTCACTTGCTAGGCGTAGGCATGACCAGTGTCACCCTCAGTTGGACCCCCAGTGACTTCCTAACCAGCCTCCCACAAGAACACAGCGGTTATAATTACTGTGTCCTTGTTAACTCTCTTCAGAACTACCCCAGCCTTTGTGCTGTTCAAGAAAACACAAGAAAAGAAAAAGATCAGAAACAGGATAAAAAGGAGAAGATGGTGACAGTGTGGCCAATTTTAAAAGACTGGTGGTGGCATCAGTTGGACAAGAGTCCATCTTCTCCCCTTGCTGATGAGTATACTGATCTCCAGTGTGTTTGTCAGGGGACAGACAGTGTTTGCACTGTCTCCGAGCTCCTACCTGACTCACCCTATTACTTTGATGTTTTTGTGATCGACAGGATAAACGGAACCAGTGCTGCATACAAGGGGACATTTGCCCGAACCCATGAGGAGGCCCGACCTGCAATCACACCTTTGAGAGAAGGAGAGCTGAGATGGGTGACATTTAAAGACGGGAGCTCAAACTCAGAGAAGTTATTCAGTTTCCGTCCTCGGGGTTGGCAGCAAAGTGGCCTCCTTACCTTACAGAGCTGTGGTGGCGGTGAAAAGATCAGGGTAACTGTGTCTAGTAAAGGCCAAGTTTTGACCTCTCAGGGTGTTGGGAAAGACTTGGCACACATTTGGTTCCAGGGAAGTCCTTCCTATCTCATCCATTTGGATAGACAAGGAGCTGGGCAGACCTCTTCTTTTACAGATCCAAGCCTACCAGGGGGTATGATGCCTTCAGTCAAAATGCAGATATCATCAGCCTACCACCGCAGAGGAGTCCCGTCTTTACCCTCCACTTTGCAGATAAAATCCTTCAACCGGTTGCGTGGTTGCAACAGCATCACTCTGGCTTGGATGGGCACAGAGGAAAGAAGCCTGTACTGTGTGTACCGCAGAAAGCTTGAAAACCTTGATGAAGAGGCCGGGGGAGTATCAACTCTAACTGCACCCTGTTTGGGGCCAGAGTCCCGCTCTGACACAGAGAGGGCTCTCTGCAAGTATTTCCAAGAGCTGAATCCTCGAAGAGCTGTCACTACGGCTGTGATCGGAGGCCTGGAGCCAGGAACGTCCTATGTGTTTGATGTCTATCTAATGAGACGCTGGGGGATCCCTATCAAATACACCAGCAAGATGGTAAAAACCAGAAAGGAATGCTGAGTTGCTGCCCCCTAGAGGATGTTTTTAAACCGTCCCATTTTAAGGGAAAAGGCATCAGCCATGGATATGCTGTAAAGACAGACCAAGAGCAAAAAGCTACTTGACTGTTGTGAACAGAAATTAGCTCTTGGGGGAAGAGTGCTTATATTCAATGGGAAAGCATTTGAGAAGGATCTGCACACCAGCAAAAGTTCATAATATTTACAGTACAACTCATGAGCTCTCGTCATTTTGTTTCTCATTTTTGATCATGGTCCTGACATGCCAACTGTCCAAGTGCTTATTTTGTGTCTGAGGACAAAGGACAGGCAAAGTTCGTATTGACAGAGGGTCAGCACAAAAGCAGCAGCAGTGACTGTGCCGAATATGCAACACAAGCAGATGGTGCAATAATTAGACAACATGTGAGACAGCACGTTTGCAGTGTACAGCTCCAGTTCAGCATATTACACAGGCTTATAAACAACAGGTGGGTGCAGTTTAAAAGATGCTAATTTCAAAGTCAGTGTGTATCTTTGTGTTATGTTTTCGCATGAAGCAGTGAGAAATACTTAGTGACTTGCCTCCGTGTCTTTGATGTATTCTTGTGCTGCTTCAAATTCACCAATAAATACTAAGGTATCTGGATGTTTTGACTGAGTGGTGAACATATATATATATATATATATATATATGTATATATATTTATTTATGTATGTATGTGTGTGTGTGTGTGTGTTAACCAGACTTTGACACCTTTTACCGAGTAGATTAATTCATTTTCACAGTTATCTATGTCTTTATATAGACAGCCCACATGTCATTTACTTTTTTAAAAGTGTGGAAATACAGCATTCATATATTTCTACAAACTTATGCTGAATAGAAAAATAAACTCTTTATTTGGTGAGCTTTGGACCTGGACCCTCACCAGCCTGTTGTGCAGCAGCTTAGCCTCCACCTGCAACTCTGCTAATGACCCAATTGGCCCCTTTTATGTCCAGCTGCTAATTGGACTGAACCATTAACAGGGTGTCTTCCCACTGTAAAATTCCACTATCCAAAACGGAAATATGCACCCAACAGTATCCAAAAATCCTCCTAATCAATACACAAAGACCTTGTAAAATGCAATGTCCCTAGTTACACAGTGCAGACTTGCAATTAAAAAGTCCAAACATGCCATAGTGCTGCACATGTATTGGTGTCCTTCAAGTAAAGGGTCACTGCTCCATTACAGGCTCCTAGAAAGTCACCCTTTCTAAGAGTATTGTATTTGTTGTTGTTTTGGGAGGAGGGGTCGGTGTTCAATACTGTGCATCTACTGTAAATAGATTCTGGTTTGCTCATTTTTAATTATCTAATTTTTCTCAAGGACAATGACAAATATTCCTGCCAATATAATGGTGCCAAAGACAATATTTTTTCAGTAAAAATATTTAGGTATTTTTAGTACATACAGGCTTAACTAATAAAATGGGAACTGATTTGTGTTTGTCCATTCTGCCAGTAACAAAATGCATTTTAAATCTCTATGGTGAGATGTCTGTATTATATAAAAACTCATCCTTTGAGTTAGGTTTAATTTCATCTTTCATTCTTTTCTTTTGAATGATTTGTCATTATTCAGTGTTAAGTTGCATGGCAGACATAATTCCTCTCAAAATGATCAGGTTCAAGGCCTGAGCTAAAAAATATTGGAAAAAGCAGAAAGTTCTCCTGTTACAACCTGATCAGGTTAAAATGCACATGAATGTTTTTTGTCCTTGGAAGCAACAGAAAGTCAGTCATTTATACATGCATTCATTTATTTTTTAAATCATTTGTTTTTCTCTGAATACCTATTTTATCCATATGCTGTTTAAAGAAATGGTTTTCTTTTATCTTAATTTTATTAGGGCTTTATGTTATTTTTCTGTTCCTTATAACCAGTGGATCTTATACGATGGCACATAGGCTTACATGTCAAAAGGTTTTTGCCATTCCAAGAATCAAATACTATACAAGAGAGCAGGAGTATTGTGATTGGACGCATTACTTAATGTTTATATAGGTTAAACAAATTCACAAGAACCCCTGTCTAACATAAAACATTTGCTTTTATTTCCCCATTTTTTCTCCATTTGACTTGGTTGTTCACCAAAAATCACCAAACTACCAATAACCCATACAATAATGGAGATAAAGCACATTAAATGGGCATTCTGTTTCGTTCAATAGGGGCAACCAATTAGCGACCGCGTGTGTCATTACGTAAGCGCGTCGTTGTACGTACAGACGTATGTGACAGACCAGCGCGCCAAACTAACATAGGGAGAGCAGAAAACGACTTGAATTTAGTTATGCACAGAGGGTAACTCATTAAAAAATCGTGTAAAAATTTAGGATTAGCTATTTTACCAGTCAGGATTTGTGTTCACTTCAACCAGGTTGCTATCAACATGGGTTTGCTAGATAGGTGCCAGGAGCTTTTCAAGACCTCCAACTTATATGAGGTGCTGGGAATAAACAAAGAAGCGAACGAGACAGAGATACGGAAGAGCTACTACAAAGTGTCGATGAAAGTACATCCAGACCGAGCCCCTGAAGACCCGCAGGCAACCGAGAAGTTTCAGGTTAGCTTTCTATGTTGTCAGCCGTCAAACGGCACATTCCCGTTAAACCTACAGTGTAAGCTAGGCTTACAAGCTAGCTAACACAACTACCGCGAGCTTTTTTGTGACAACGGCTTCTGTTCTGCTGGATATTTGTAAACTTTCTGAATTACTTAAGTATACCAACAACAACATGCGATATTAATAACACCACACTATTGTTTGTGCTTAGATTTTTTCATGTCTGTGTTTACAACTCTACCATTTGAGCTTATAGATATATTGATACGGCTTTAGCCTGCATAGCTGGTATTTAACTTCATTATTTCACAACTAAGGTAAATACCAACACAAAAGGCCTATTTGAAGTATTGCTTATAATGTATCAAGGACAAGTAGCTGTTAAAGTGGCTAAAAATCTCAACTGCTAACCATGGATAATTTCTTTTGTCTGGTACAGATGATTAGTACTTTAGTGGTCAATATTTCTACATTCTGTCAGTACCAAGCTAGTCCCCCCTTTTTGTCTTTAAAGCTCTATGTGATTGAAATCTATCTCTAGGTGTTGGGAAAGCTGTATGCAGTGCTGAGCGACAAGGAGCAGAGGGCCATTTATGATGAGCAGGGAGTGGTGGATGAAGAGTCTGATGTCCTCAGTCAGGACCGCTGCTGGGAGGAATACTGGAGGCTGCTCTTTCCTAAAGTATGCAAGCTTAAATCATGCTGTTTATGTCCATTTCCTAATAAACTGATAATCTGTTGTGGCTCTTCATCCATTTCTTAGATTACAAAGGAGGACATTTTGGCTTTTGAGAAGAAATATAAGGGTTCTGATGAAGAGCGAGAGGATGTGATCCGGATTTATGTCCAGCATAAAGGAGACATGGATGCCATCACATCCTCGGTGATGTGCCTCACTGAGGAAGATGAGCCCAGGGTGTGCAGCATTATCCAGGCCGCCATCGAGAGCGGGGAAGTTGAAGCGTTCCCAGCGTTTACTCAGGAGTGTAACAAGAAGAAGAGAGCCCGCCGGAAAAGGGTGAGAAATGTGTGGAAGTTAGAAATTAGAAAACCAAAGACATATTTATTTTATTTACCTTTCCTCACATTGCATTGTACATCTAAAACCTGTAATCTACTTCAGGTAGTCATTGCTGTGCCACTTTTAAGCCTCTTGGTGATTTTCTAGGCTGACAGAGAGCGAGAAGAAGCAGAAGAAATGCAGAAAGAAATGGGGCTTGATGATCAGGATGATAGTCTAGTGATGATGATGAAGGTAATTTATGCATGCATGTAAACTCCTGGAAGGATTTGTTTTTCCTCTCATTCCAGCTTCAATCTCTCTCCTATTTTTTTTTTAGCAGCGACAACAGTCCAGGGAAAAGAACTTCACCAGTTTCCTGTCGGACCTGGAGGCAAAATACTCCAAAAAAAGTGCCAAACCCCAAAAAGGAAAAAAAGGAAAGAAGTAAATATGATAAATATGAAGTTAAATTTCAATATCAAGTTCACTTAATGTCCTAGCATCTCTTTAAATAAGTTATTTTATGCTGCAGGAAAACAAAGTAAATTCTTTTTGTTCTTGTATTTTGCCGTTTTTATGTTTAATAAAATTGCCTGTATATAGCACGTCACTTGTATTTTTTATTTTGTATAAAACACTTTGAGAAATAACATTTTTCAAGCTTCATTGCCTTGTTGTTGCTCTGTTTTTATATTTTAAAGATAAACATATCATCTACTATGCAGTAATCTCTGGAAGCATGCCCACCCAGATTTACTCCAACAATCAGGAAGCTAACATTTAATACAGTACTTGGTGCAGACATGATTAATAAGCTGCACATATTCCTACACTGTAGGAGAATCCTAATAGAAACACCTGTTCAGTCCATACAGTTGCTACATCCTCTGTTACATTTAGCCAGCTTTAATAGAGTGAATGTGGCACCTATCACTGGCTACTGTATGCAGTGACAAGCTGCAGATATGTTTTTTTTCTATACAGGTTTAAAAAGAAAATATACAGTACTTATGTGACACTGGAAAGGGGGGAAAAGTATTTGTCCTCAGTCCCAGTCAGACCTGTTTTTTGTGTGTGTGCATGTATTTGTGTACAGTCACTTTTGCTGTTTGGCAGCCGCAAAGACATTTCTGAAATACAAAAATAATCCTTTAACAACAAAAAAAAAAAACTTCACCCAAGCAGCATTGTATCAAAATATTTAGCTACTTCTGTGAAACGACTGTTTGGTGCACACAGATGCTGCAGAGTTGCTTCATTAAAGGATGAATTGCTGAGGATTGTGGAGATGGGAGGCGAACTACAAGCCAGGTCTGCTGGCTCTGGATGAGACGCCTCCCCGGGTGTGGGCTCGAGATGGGACTGACACCGGCACCAGTGGAGCTGTGGGATAAAAAAAGGAGCTTAAAGTTAATCCACCTTCTAACAGTTGGTGAATTTAACTGGAAGCTGGCTGCTGTAAGCTCAAACTTTTAACACTTCCAAGTCTGGAAGCTTTTTGCCAGCTTCTTTATTGTATTGACCTGGGACAGAGGCGTGTGGGTCTGGCTCCTCTTCGTCTTTGATGGGCGAGTGCCCCAGCGGGTGGTGAGAAAATGAGTCCAAGAAAGATGAGCTGCTGATCCCGAGACTGATGCCAGTTACACCGATTCCCAGAGAGTCTGGTGATGTGAAAGAATAAATTAATGCATAAGAGATGAACTTTAAAAAAATCTATTAAAGTTTTTTACACATCTGCCACTTAAAATAAATGCAGATGCATCTAAATATCTGGGCAGTAAACTTCAGACACTGTATTATCATCAGAGCAATAAAAAAAAAACATGGGAAAGAGCAGGATTGTTAATATTCAGCTTCCCTGGTGGAATTTCTCACCGATGCCCACGGATGCTCTGCCTGGCCGTCCCTGACCAATGTTGTCCAGCACTGTGAAGGAACGACGGTATGGCGTGTCAGACTGAAAATAAAGACAAAAACCATACACGCTATCAAACACACAATTAAATGAACACAATAATAAAATGACAATGTAGTCATACAGCTGATGGAGAGAAAAAAGGAAAATAATCTGAGTTTTACCCTGTATGTGTGAGTTGTGTTGGGACGTGAGATAGCATCCAGTAGGTGACGATCCCTTGGTATTGAGCTGCCAGCTTCATCATTTATAGCACTGTGGGCGCGACTGGATGAGCCTTTCTGATGCTGGTAGGATGAAAAATATACCACACTGGTTACTGGGATTTTACTGTCTTATAAACATGACCAACACATGGGTGAAGTTGCAGGTTTATTAGTTCTAGGCATAACCAGTAGATTTCTAAATCCTGTCATCTGCTTGGTGCTGTTATAATACCTGTGCAAGCTTGGACTGATGATGAGATGACTCTGAATCCCCGATGGGAGGAAGGAGTGTGTTTCGGCTCAGAGGCAACAATGGAGACGTCAGATGGTCGCTGGCTGTTGGTCTGTAGAAGAAGAAGCAGCACGCTTTGTGAGTGAGGTAGTTTGTTTGATCTGGTCAGGATCTGGTTTCTAATTAACTGCCTATAGAAGTTGCAACATTTGTCTGACTGAGGTTTTTCTCCATTAAATACATTTTAATCCACAGGCAGGAAACATTTCACACAGAAAATGTCCCATTTACAAGATATACGATCATATCCTTTGATTCTATATTGTTTTCTTACTGTCCATTTTCTACAAGGCACATTCAGAGGCTAAAAAGCAGAATGAGGGAGACAAAACGATTGTAGGCATTTCAGTGGCATTCCTCTAATGCTGTAACTCACAGACGTGTCCCACGGATGACCTCATCCAGGGATACACCTGTGCTGGACTGACTAAAGCTTGGAACCAGTGGCAGGAGGGTTCGAGGAGGAGGATTTCTGCGCCGGGCCGACTGCGCAGGGCGAGATAGCGAGGAAGAACTCTGCTCTAGAGCTCGGCGAGGGCGAGGTTTGCTGGAGGGGAACACACTGGAGCCTGGTCTGCGAGATGCACGCTCATCTGGCTCTCTGTGTGGGGAGGTGATGGATGGAGCGTTTAGCCAAGTAAGTAGTAAAAACCAGAGACAGAAACATTTTTTTTGACATTTTTTTGGTTTATCTTGTGAAATGCAACTTTTTTTTCAAAGAAAAATATAAGACTTATGTATTTTGTGTGTCAAAACATGCAAATAATTTGGGTTTAATTTCTTATTTCGGGGGAAATGTTTGTTGATAAGAAGCATAACATGCATTCATACTGGTTTCTCTCCAGTGCACCCGGGTTCCTCTGCTGCAGGGGGATGCCGTGGATAATGAGGTGGTCATTCAGGTTGTGATGGGTCGCCCCTGTTCCTACAGGCACCTTACCGACCTGAGGAATGGTGTGAATTGAGTGGGTGATAGAAATGGTACAGGTGGGATGAGAAGGTGTCAAGAACAGAGGAGTATAAAGCAACATAGTAGAGAAGGAAGATCAGTGACTATATTTACAATACAGTATAATCTCAATAGAAATGGTTGTTTTTCATGCAGAGAACATATTTGTTATTTACTGAGGGGAAAAAATGAAAGAAAAATAAAATTGTGAAAGTTAGAGGTATGTTAAGGTTAATATAAAAACAAAACAAACAGTGAGGATCCATTAGGGTTTATCAACAGACACAAGCACATTTATTCTACATATAATGAGCCTCTACGGTTGGTGGGCATACAAAACACCACCATTTTGGCTCTAAGTGAGGGAGTTACATACACTGGAAGGCTTTTTCTGCTTTTTGGATTTCCGCCTGGACTTGTGCTTTGAGCCCCTTGACTTTGTGTCCAGGGATGTCCAACGAAAGACAGTGGATAGGAAAGGAAAGATGGAGGAAAGGGCGCAGAACAAAGAGTTGAATGAAGACAACGTGAAACAGAGAAAGACAAGAAATGAAGAGACAAAAACAAACAGGGCTCCAAACATGGTGAGATGAAGAGCGAGGGGAGAAGGAAGGAAAGGAAAGGAGACAATGATTCATTTTTAAGTTAATGAACTAGAAAAACTGAGAAACTGAAGAGCAACAGACAGGAGTGAAAACAAAGCAACATTATAGTTATAAGTCTGGAAAAGACAAACGACCGCACAGCTTCTGCATCGACTTTCCAAGCTTAGTAGTTTCACCTCATACTTAACTCTTAGTGCTTTAAATGCATCAATTTTCATTAAATACATGTTTTATGGATAAAGGACAGAAAATAAATACATCTTTTTAACCATCAACATCTTGAGTTTTGCATTGATATTCTGATCTACTGAGACTGATGAAAGAGAAATTAAGCCCTACTTCTTTCCTAATCCCTCAGCTCATCCAGACTCCTCCTCAGTCCACTGACCTGGAACTGTGGGCCAGCTGTGAGCGCCAGGACCCGGCTCTGGCTAAGTTTGGGTAGCATTGTGGGCAGCGAGGAGAGGATGAAAGGATTCTGCAAGTCTGATTGTACAGGGCTCAAGCTCCCAGAAATGGTTTCATCCTCTGGAAATCACACAATAAACTCACTTCCAAATAGTGAATATTAAAGTTTAATCTGATGTCGGCAAAGCTGTGAAACCTAAGTCTTACGCGAGGTGCAGCATTCCCAGTGGCGTTGGACCAGCTCTTTCATCCAGCCAACCAGCTCCTGCCACACATCGTCAAACAGCAAGTCGAGAACAGCCTGACGGCGACAGCGATACGGTGACACAGGAGGCAGACGGTGATGCCTCCGAACCGACTCTGGGTAATCTTGGTCCCACTCGTTGTCTCTGTGGAAAGCAGTTATAAATCATTTTAACATCAGAAACATCTGATTTTTAACCAAAAGCAGCTAGAAGAGTTAACTGTTAATAGTAAGTGATGAAAGTGAGTAACTCACACATCCCTGCTATCAAAAGCCAAGTATTCCTCCATCAAGCCCTCTACTTCAATCACTCGTGGTTTGTCATGGCTGCCAGAACCACTGGAGTCAATAAGAAGGCCATCTTGCTCTGCTGAGGAGGAATAGATCAAGGCGGCTCTCTTGCCCTGCACATTCAACCTTCACCCCCCCAAGACAACAAAATTAAACACCTTTACAATGAAAGAAACTAATGAACAGACATTGACAAACAATTTAGCTGACACACAAGCTTTAGGAGCACCATTAAAATCCTGTCGGTATCAATACTACTGGACATGCATCACTATTTTATCTATTCTTCATTGTATCAGATGCTAGCTCTGCCGACTCATATAGGTTTAAAATCAGGGTCATATCCTTGCTTTCAAAGATGACTAGCATGAATTTGGCCTAAATAATTAATTAAAAAGTCAAATTATCTGGGTCACAAAACTATAAAAGCACTGTGACTTCCATAACAGTTTTTTGATGTTTTGGACAGTATTTGATTAACCCTTGACACAGAGAAATAATATTTATTAAGATAATAAAGAAGCATGCCGTAGGTCTTCTAAAAAGCTGTTTTGAACAGAAGCATTGAAAATGTTTCAGAATTTACTCCATGTGAGCAATAAATTCGCTGGAAAGGAAATCGCTGTACAAACTGGCCTGAATTGCACAAAATGCATCAGAAGAAACTTCTAACAATTAGCAAACAGTAAGCATGTCAGTGCATTTATGACTTACTCTGCATCACTCTTATCCTTCTCCTGGGACTTCCATTCACTTTCTCTGCCTGCCAATGTGCTGTTAACAGGGATGGCTGACTCTGGAGTAGCATACCACTGGAAGCCCTCATCAGTCGGACACAGCAGCTGTGTTCCCAAGATCCTTAGTAAGACACACACAGTCAAAATTACAATAATGCTTACCTACATAAATCTTGCATCCCACATCACATTCACATCTAGCTGGCCTGCAGGCTGGATTGCATACCGAAGATGTGGAAAACGTGTAGTCCACTGCTGACATTCATCCTGCAGCCCCTGTAGTATGCCATCCCCACTGCCTCGCCCCTCATACAACTCTTTGTCAATCTCCTCGAACATTTGCTGCACCTGCCGAGACGCTGCCTTGTCAAACTCCTGCAGGGCAAAACAACGAAAAAAAGAATTAGGGTTGTGCTACAGCTATGCAACTGAAAGCTGGCGCTTTTTATTATGTTTTAAGGCAAATAAGGACCTCAAAAGATTTAAAGTATGCAAATTTGCGGTCAAGATTAAAATGAGATGACGAGAAGGAGCCATAGCTGAACTCTGGGTAAGTTAGCTTTTGTGACTGAAGCAACTTGAAGACAATTTACAAAATAAATATTTAACAGATTTTTTTTTTCAAACCGGCTTAGAGTAGTTAATAAAGCATTATACCCAAATACAAAATATATAGATTTGCTGTTATAACACAGACACCGGTTATCCTAACACAACTGCCACATATTTTTCAAAAGATATTTAATTTGGCGATTTAATCTAATATTTACATTAAACAATATGGGAAAGTTCCATCAATCCATTTTCTACCGCTTATCTGAAGTTGGGTCGCAGGGGCAGCAGCCTAAAGAGGCAAGCCCACATTTCCCTCTTCTCAGCCACATTTACCAGATCATCTGGAGGGACCCCAAGGCATTCCTTATCTGGCTCCTCTTCATGTGGAGGAGCAGCAGCTCTACTCTGAGTCCCTCCCGGATGGCGAACTTCTCACTCTATCTAAGGAAGACACCGGCCGCCCTATAGAGGAAGCTCATTTCGGCCACCTGTACTCGAGATCTCATTCTTTCGGTCACGACCCACAGCTCATGACCATAGATGAAGGTAGGGACATAGAGCGACTGGTAAATTGAGAGCTTTGCCTTCCGGCTCAGCTCTCTTTTCACCACAATAGACCGATGCAGCATCTGCAGTAATGCAGATCTCACGCTCCATGCCCTCAAATGCTCTGAAACCGGTCGTACAAGAACCAGACAGCTCAAACAAGGGGATCCTGTACCTCATACTATCAGATCCCACACAGGAGTCCCCAGAGGTACGGTAGCACGCCTTCTCCAAGTCCACAAAACACATGTAGATATGGGAATATGGGAAAGTTGCTTTTTAAAAAAGAAAAATTAACCTAACAAAACAGCACAACAGATGATAGAGGATGCTTTCAATGCTAAAGGAAAAACAAGTCCTCTGTGACTGACAAAGCAAAGGCGACAACAACAGAAGATGTGGAAAAAATGTCTCTTGAGGACGGACTTACATCGTAGCCCCAGGAGAAAACAGAGCTCCTCTCTGTGGAGATGCCAGTACCCGTGGAGCTGTGGATTCCTGACCAGGACTGGTTGGAGTCTACGGAGATGACGGTGGGGCAGTCAGAGTGAACTGAAGCAGAAGATGTCTGTGAGCTTCAAAAAGAAAAGTTGGGAGATTTAAGTAGAGCTTGAAAGAGTAATGAAAATGATCAGTTTTTAACATTCTTTTGATCTCATAGCAGATACAGTCATCTCTTTCAAACATACTAAAAAATCAACACCTTGCACTAAATATAGAGCAAGTCTGTTTATGTGGCTGAGGAAATCTAACTTAGGTCACTGCTTATAAAATCAAAGTGGAAAATGAAGAGCAAATGTCAGGAGTTATTGAATATTCTAACAGGCTGCCTCATTAGTCATTCTTTTAACTGCACATCTGAAGGAGGCTATGTGATATTAATTAATTCGCTACTTCTGGGTGTCGCATAGCATGAGTCAAGATGGTGTAGCATTACAAAACACACAACCAAGAGCATGTGTACTTGTGTGTGTACTTGTTGCATTTCTTTTCTTTATCCTGGCCATGTTTGGGACATAAAAAAGGTTTTACTCATTACAGAGAAAGAAAAAACTGTAAGGACTTGGTTACCTGTTGTGTGTAGAGGCAGCTTCTTGCAGGTCATGGAGGTAGTGTTGAGGGGACTGGTAATCATCTGCTTCTTCTGGGAGAGGGTGGTGATCGAGGCTGCTTCGAGACAATCCACGACTACACAAGAGATAATTTTTACCATCAGCAAAATTACATTAACTCATCTGGAAATGAACATCAATGGGGTGTCTAATGTTTAGAAGTTAAAACATTACACAATAAACATGTCAATGAAGTACAATCCTGTATTTTCTTTTTTGAAACAGCAAAAATATCCTGAAACCTGGGATAATAACACTGTACAAACTATATAATGCATTATGATCATACTGCATTTCCTATAAATAGCAATCATCACACATACTTACCCTTAAAACAAACGCTTAGAAGCTATATTTAACACGGAAACTTTCTCAATCAAGTTCTAATGTTTTGCAAAATAGCCAGACTCACAGTAAATCTAGATTGAAAACAACGTACAGCAAGTGATTAAAATAGTTTCCCCCTTCATTATTACTACTCACATCTCAAGCTTGTGCGGTACAGGTCTTCTGTTGTATCGTGAAATCATTTTTCTGTCTCCGTTTTATGGGCTCAAGCCCTCTCCTCTCATTCTTGCCTCCGCTTCCAGGACCCTCTGAGAAAAATATAAAGGGAGGTCCCACATTTTCTCAAACATTAGTCCACACCATAGGCTGTATAAAAGCCCTTACAGCAAGGGTACTGGGCAGGGCTTCGTAAACCAATGTTAACGTTATTTCTAATTGGAGGCTACTTCTAAATACATAAGCTAACTAGCGGGAGGGACCAGTGACACAAAATGTCATAAAGGCATCAGTAGCACTGCAAACAAACAAAAAGTCCCTAAACAAATTTCACTCAAAATATTTCTTACTACAAAAAACCTATGTTCTATGGTAAAAAAAATGCTACTGTCACGGCTGTTCGTATATCAAATTAATTTGCTGAAGTTACTGTGACGGTCGTCAGCTCAAAGACATTCTTTATGCTAACAGTAGCACTACCGACGATAATAATAACGCGGCTGTCATGGATACGCAGTTGCGTAGGCGCGAGGGCTCATGGGAAATGGATTTTTTACTTGTCTTAAGTGGCGCGTCAGGAATTTGACTTCACTACACTTCCCATCATTCTTGTAGTGATCCTATTACGGTCTTAAAATAAATCCGTTTGACATACGTAAAGATGTCTAAACTTGAAATTTTTTTGGATATGAAAATGGAATAAAATTTGTATTAACTAAAAAATTAACAATTGTAATAAATTTAGTTCCTTTTTAATTGGAAGATTTTCTTTAACAGCTAAATCTTTTCAGTAGGAACAAGATTCCGCTGATGTTGAAGGTAGTCGACTGTAAATGCTGGAAGGACCTAAACACTGGCAGATGGCGTTTTTAAAACGTACAAAAATATAGCCAGATCCTAAAATAGTCATTCTTCAATAGTGTATTTCGCTTCACACCGATTTAAAGTCTCACGTTAAAAAAGGTACGACTGGTTGATACTTTTGAATGATTATGTTGAAATATCTGTCGTAAATCGTGGCTGCATTATTCCTAGCTGTTAGACAGCATGGGCTTCAGTTTTACTTTTGAACTTAAGGAAATAATTTAATTGTAGGGTAAATGCCAGCTGTATATTTTAATAACTTTGGCTTTTTTTTGTCTTCTTTCTCTAAGGTTTGTAGTTTTAAAAAATAAAACTAAAAATGGATGTCCTTCAGAGGAAGATGATTCAGGAAGATATGGTTCAATACAAACTCTTCTTGATCCAGCCTCCCGGTTCAGCTTCTCAGAAAACTGAGGAATGTCTCAAATATCTGATAGAAGAAATTTTGGCTAAATTTGCCCCTCTATTAACACAATACTTCTGGCAGCATCAGCCATTCAACCTGAAGTACTATCCTGAGAAAGGTAGTATGCAACACGACACTTGCACACACCAGTTAGTTAAATCATTTATTCTGTTGATGCTTTCTTTTAATTACCAGGAGATGTTCCTGCTCACATTGGCGGAAGCACTCAGTTTGGTGACAATGTTGAGGATGAGTGGTTTATTGTCTACCTCCTGCAGGAAATTACTAAGGCTTTTCCAGAGCTTGCAGCAAGGTAAAGAGATTTTTTGTATAGTGTTTTCATATTGGCTGTTAACAGCCCTCTGTAGCTTCCAATAGTGTTATTGCATATCACATGTCTAATATTTTGCAGTCCTATTGTACATCAGTGCCTGCTGTTTGTGATATAGAATTTATTGCCTGTGTTTGCAGAGTTGAGGACAATGATGGCGAGTTTCTTCTAATTGAAGCAGCAGATTATCTTCCCAAATGGCTGAATCCAGACACTAGTGAAAACAGAGTGAGTTGTGCAAATAAAATAGGGATACACCTTCTGAGTATAATATTGCACTTGTGCCACAGTTCTTGTTGAACTGTTTACTTTTAGTGCCAGAACTGAGGTTATAGATAATACATTTTGAGTTAAGCCTTGATTAAATAGCAGATCATACCCTATTTAGGAGCACACCTCACTCTTACCCATGTTTATAATAGATCTTATGTTTTTTACTTTTTTGTTGTAATTGACTGAACTAAGAAGATCAAAATGAAACATCCAAGAAGTAATGGCCCAGGTCTTTAAATATTTCCCATTGAACAGTGTCTGCATTGCTACACGTCCTTTCTCTGGCAGGTCTACCTCTACAAAGGAGAGCTGCACATCTTACCCTGTCCCACCAAATCCAGTTCAGAGGGTTTCCCTCGTGATGTGGTACCCAGTGTGGTCCAAGCTCTAGCGCTACTTCATACTCACCCAGAAGCATGTCGGCCAAACCCCAAGATATGTTCAGCTGTGAGGAAGCGGCTGCATGGGTAAGAAGGTTTCTACACATGATAAAAGTCTGTCCATGCCTGTATATGTCACTCTTACATACGATGCATTCCTCTTGAAACCAATTCCATGATAACAAAAGGGCAGATGTTTGTGCTAAATGTTAGAATGTATTAATTTTAATTACTAGTGTGGGATAACTTTTTATCACAAACTTATTAACTCATGGCTGGAGCAATTTAAAAAAAAAGGTGAACAATGTCAATCTCTGTTTTTTAAATAGGTATCCTGAGAAGATTAAAAGTGGTCTCCATCGTGCCCACTGCTTCATACCAGCAGGTATTGCCGCTGTGTTAGCACAGAAACTAGATCTAGTTGCCCCTGCAGTTTCAGCTTTCTACCTGCGGGATCCTGTTGATCTGCAGGCCTGTCGGAGCTTTAAGACCTTTCCCCCTGAAACAAGAGTCCTCACCTCGGTAAAAACATATAATCATTAATCTGTGTCGTGTTTAGGTCAAAGAAAGAAGGTTTTTGTCCCCTACAGTATTGCATCTTTTTATATATTTCCAGGTGACATTTACCCGCTGCCTGTATGCTCAGCTGCAGCAACAGCAATTCACACCAGACCGGAGGAGTGGATTCAACCTGCCTCCTCGCTCACATCCACAGCACAAGGCTCATGAGCTTGGCATGAAGCTGGTAATCCTGTGTTTTTCTTAAGTCTTTATGCATTTATCGCCAGCAAGGTTTCAGAAAACTTGGTGTTAAAAGAATCATAAGATATTGTATCTGCTTTTATTATCAGGCCCATGGCTTTGAAATCCTGTGCTCCAAATGCAGACTGCCATCATCAGAGCCCGATGCACCAGTCAGCTGCAATCCTCAGTGGAAAGGCTTTTTGCAAAGTCTTAAAAGAAATGGCTACTTCCGGGTGAGTCGCATCTTCCAAAATTAGTTTTATAAAAAAATGATGTAATGTGAAAACACCACATTACAAATAATGTTCTTTTTCTTTGATTCTTGAAATGCAGGGAGAGTTGGAAGGTTCAGGCCTTTACAAAGAACTTTTAAGATCTGCAGAAACTTTCTTCAAATGTTCTGTTGCCTCAAAATCCAGGTGAAGAGTGTTTCACATGTACACCAAACGGCCTCTATAAAAAATGTGATGTATGTTAAGATAGCATTGCATTGTCACTGATCAGTGTTATTTCTTTAGCTGTTTGGGATTTAAATGTTGTTGCTGGTTGGTTCATGAAAAGTGTTAGTAAATTAGTTATTTCCAGCCATGTGAATTGGTCTAAATATGCATGCTGTGTGTGTTGTTTCAGTGTTCTGTCCCCAGGGGAGGAAGTACTGAAGGTGCTGCACAGCTGCACACCATTCAACTTGGAGGAGATGAAGAAACTTGAGTCACAGCTCCCTCAAGAGGACAGTGAGTGAAGTCTGACTGAAGAATGTATCAAAAGTGCTCCATGTTTTCTTGATAGAAAGTTTTTTCCCCAAAGTTGATAGATGCACCCTCCTTATTTTTACCCTTTGTGTTTGAATAGATTTAAAAGTAACTGAATTTCAACTTTAAAAAAAATTGAAAGCTTAAAAATATAGAAACACCCTGCTGGATATTTCATGGCTATATTAGCCATTAGCATATATTTCATTAGCTTAGATTACATACGGTGAGATATTGCCACTGATATTTATTCCTATAATGATCTGTTTTCTCGCTTTACTTTGAAAACTTGAGCCTGCCTAAAAAACACGTATGCATTCAAATGAAAGTATTAAGGTTTGTATAATTCTGCTATAAAGCAGGCACAAGCTTTGTTAGTATTTATCTGTTCTTGACAAGTTTTCCATTTAAATTCCTATCTTTTTGGTTTGCATTCCCATCTCTCTTCTCCCCATAATTAGCTTTTCTTTGTGTCATCGTCCAGGCGACAGCTGGCTGGATCTCACAGCTCAGGATTTAGAGCAGCTGCTCCAGGAAAGAGGCTCTGGCACAGCTGATATTGGCAGCAAAAAACCCAGCACTAGTAGACAAACACAGCACATCAGGGATTCAGGAGACCAAGGGAAGAATGATGATGATTATAGGGAGGAAGAGGAAGCTGGTTACAGCCTAGTAGCAGTCAGTCAAGGACTGAAGAACTTCCTTAATGCCATGTCATCTCATGAGGGGGCTGAACTTCCCTGGTGAGGAAAAACTTACTAAATGACTAAATGTCTGCATGTTTGTCTGGAAAAAGGGTGGACACAGAGAAATGCAAAATAAAAGCTAAAATATAACCGTACTAATATACTCTGATAATGTGATTTAGAGTGAGATTACTCCTGCGTGTCTGTGTTCATTCTGCTCCACTAAAATCTGATTTCCACTTCTTTCATGTGATCTGATAAAGTGACCATGAATGCAACTGAATTCAGACTTGCATATACGATGAGTTAAAAGAAGCAGAACGTCTTGGGTGTTTTTCAAACCATCTGCAGTGTTTTCAGCATCCTGGGGTCTCCAGCTCCGGTCCTTGAGGGCCACAATCCTGCAGGTTTTCCATGTATTCCTGCTTCAACACAGCTGACCCAAGTTAATCAGTCATTATGCTGAATTTATTTTTTACTTTATGATCCATTTAATGGAATTCAGGTGGACTGAAACGGGACCTGCTTTGGGCACCCCTTTTCTATACTATAGTAAATAATGTGAATTCCTCTCCCATGTCTTGAACTTGGAGCAGGTTGGATAGTTCAGATAAAATTGCAGCCATAGTTTCAATCAGTTGTGCAATTAACTGTACTGACTGATCTGATTGGGTTAGTTTGATTTCATATAGGTAAGACCAGCAAAGACACAACTGAAGACTGGTTTACAACTGTGGTTTTATTTATGTCTGTTCTCTGAGCTGCATGCATGTGGTTACATGTTGCTTTATGTTTTTCTTTTTTAGATAAAATAAAGTCTATTCACTCACTGCATTAAAACCATCCTGCTAGTTTATTCAGAAGCATTAAATATTCTCTGTTTCACACCTCATGATGCATTCTTTTGAATTCCAGCAGTGCAAGTCAGCCCTTTAGTTTCGACCCGGACTCTGTAACCAACGCGCTGGACAGACTGTTGGGTGTGTACAAAAGATTTCTGGCATTTAAAGTGCCCACAATTTATTCCGCGTTAATCGGTTTCTTTATTTTTAGGAAGCAACGACGAAGAACTAGATTCCGACGATCTGGAAGATGAAGATGTTTATGATTTTGATGAAGATGAAGAGGAGGTGCAACAGAAAGAGGAGGGTTCCTCTGATTATGCAGAGATGAGCGGGACAGAAACTCTGGACAGCCTCAGAGGCTACATGGACCAGATGGATCAGGAGCTGATGGGCACGAATGTGGGACAAAGCTTCAGTCAAAGGGTACATTCTCTGTGAATTTTCATCATCCTCAGGCTGTTATTTATAAGAAAACAACTCTATAATCCATATTTTTTTCCATTTTTTTAGAATCACAAGGCGAGTTCCTCTCGTTCTTCTGCTGAAGACGGTGTCTCGAGGGAGGATGGAGGAGAGGAAGAGGTAGAAGATGAGATTCAGCCTTTAGATGTGGATGTAAACTTGGTCACAAACCTGTTGGAGTCTCTGAGCTGCCAGGCTGGGTTGGCCGGACCTGCTTCCAACCTACTGCAGAGCCTGGGCATACACGTGCCACCCAACTCCGATCCCTCATAGAGGACAAGAGGATGTGCGCTTAGTGGGGCAACAATGACAGGAAGTCATGTCCAGCTGATGACTGCCTTTATGCATAGAGCTGAACAAATTTCCCATTTAAACTGTATTTAAATTGTTTATTGAAAATGTGTTTTCTTATACAGCTTCAGAAATTAATAAATATGTTTATAAAATCTGTTCAGAATAAATGTATCATTAATTGGATCTGTCATGTGAAGTAAACATGTGTTTTCCCCTACCAGCTTATGTGCTTATCTTAGAATAAAAAATAAAATAATAGATGTCACATTTTAAAGAGGTTAAAAAACTCCATGTTTCATTAAAGTGACAGTAAGGTAAAAATGAACTGCAATAAACCTTTTTTCTTTTTTTATTAATATGTGCTCAGTTCTAATGTAACAATAAATATATTATTTTTAAACTTCATTTAGTGTCATTTCACATTTTTAATTGCAGATTTTTTCACATGTATAACAATGCATAAGGGTGACATAACTTCT
Organism: Kiunga ballochi; assembly: GCA_037177335.1. Classification (NCBI taxonomy): domain Eukaryota; kingdom Metazoa; phylum Chordata; class Actinopteri; order Atheriniformes; family Pseudomugilidae; genus Kiunga; species Kiunga ballochi. The sequence goes on along the minus strand of JBAMIG010000017.1, from coordinate 17,078,132 downwards.
TTTATATTGACATGTTCAGATATCTCAACAATAGTTTTTTTATATATATTTTAGACTGTTTACATCAATAACTTAAAACATGCAAAAAAAATATGAAAGCAAATATTTAACCATTTCCTCACAGTGACCCTCTGTTATCTGAGCAGATTCATTCAAGGACTAGTTTAACCAACCTTTGGTTAAAAATTCACTTGGAGAAATGGGCTTAACTATTATTTTAACACTGATAAATAAACTGATTGAATTACATGAATCCAGCAAACAACCTGTCCCTCATTATTCCTTTTCATCTGAAAACATCAGAGTCATTCAAGGAAAGCTCGGGAAGTGATCAGGTTGAACTTCAATTAGTAAAGATGGAAAATTTTAGGGAATTTTATCCCTTAACCAGTGGAGGGAAAGTGGAACCAGTCTGGATTGAGTATAGTCTGATTATTAGGAAAGAGTACATACTTTTTTATGAAACAGGGTGTTTTTTAGGTGAGTTTCTTTTTGTTTGGTTTTTTTTACAGGTTTTTTCCTTCTACCTCGTTCTTTCCTGAACAGATGGTAAAGCACCATCATTTTATTTGTCAGAAATTTCACAGCAATCCTTTTTTAAGTATTCCTCATGGTTTTCCCACCTGAACGACACACGAGGTGTGTTAGTACTCATGCTGTGTGTGTGTGGTGCAAAAAGGAGCAAACGTAAGGCCATCCCTGATGACTTGGGTATAAAAGTATAACAAAAAGTATCGCTGCTTCGAGTGTGTTTGATATGTTAGAGATGAGGATCTTGCTTCCCTATTGGAAGTTTGAAGTAATCTGTACTCATTTTAAAAGCAGTGGGAAAGATTTGAAGCTCATGAAAGTGTCTTAAGGTCAGAAATGATGAATGTTTCAGATTTCTGACGTCTCCGATCAGACACGCTAATAAAAACCTGGCAAAATGCATGTTTTCTTGCTGCCGCTGTATCTGTTGATCAGGTGGAGATAAATTAGCCTCTCCTCAAAATGAGGCAACAAAACAAATCTTATTATGTGTCCTAAATCCGCTGTAGATTACAGCTGGCCAAAAGAGACAAAGACTTTAAGAAATAAAACATCTATCTAGCAATTTCTAAGGTTTGATCTGATTATGATTTATGCCAATCCTAACTTTTTTTTTTATAAACTCCAAAATAATGCAGAAACCTGATTTTCTTTCTTCCTTTTTGGACATTTATATCCCCTCAACATATTAAGTTCTTGAGGAACATGCATGCATTTTTTTCTCCATCTTCGTCTGTTTGCATCTCAAAAGTTTTTACAGTTTGTTTAAACTTTAGAAGTTGAACGGCTGCATCATCAGTCTCGCCGAGTAAATCAGCGCACCGGCCACCGGTGAGACACAAAGAGCAGACATACTGATCACAAAGTTGAGTACCATCCCCAGCAGGAGAATAGCAAGCAAGTATCCATGGAAGAGCAGGTTTTGCCAGCTGCTATGACGCAGCACCTGCCAGGGACTGTCAGGGTGCATCAGCCACAACACGCCCAGCACCCAGCTCTGGTTGACCAACTGGGAGTAGTAGATGTCAAAAACAGAGGCTTGGGCATCAGGAGGGTGGTGTCGCTCAGCTTCAGACACTTTAACCAGACTAGTTAAAGAAATACTGTGGAGAATTAAAGCCAAAGGTGCATACAAGTACTCCAAGCGCTCAGTAGCTGGGAAAGCCTTGGATGCTGGGGGGAAGAAAGGAAACTCATTAAAGAGTTCAATAAATAAAAAAACAACACTATTTCATCTACACAAGACAGATATTTACCTGTGAGTATAATAAATATCCCACTCAAGATGGAAATGATAAATAAAGAGGGACGAGATGGTTGGGATGCCACCTTCAGGGAGAAACTAAAACCCGCAGTTACCAGGGGGAGAAGCGGCACGGTGAAGAGAAAGAGGCTGGAGTACAAGCTGTTGGCTTTGGCCCACATGGCCAGCACAGACTGAACACTGTTACAGACAGCAGGTAGCAGCAGCCTCTCACCCAGCACCCTGGAGGAACGTCTGAGAGGGACCAAACCCAGGACATAAAGAAGGTTCAAGAATAGGATGGAGATCAGGACCTGCAAAAGATAATTTCATGACAGTGTGGAGAAGAAGCTGATAAACCATTTTTAAAAAAGCAGAAGTTACAGCAGGTAGTTTTTAAAATGACAAACAGGCATGACACCTCATGTGAGGCCTCACCTGAAACATGCATTTGGATATAAAAGTTATACAAAAGGATATAAAATGTCTGTATCTTTTTTTTTTTTCCTTCTGAAGAATGATTCAAAGTTACAATCAATAAATTCCTTTACTGAGGACTTGGGTTCAGGGTGTGTGGATAATAAGTGGAATACACCCACTCCCTGTCATTACTGTCATGTATTAATATCCCGCCGTGTGAAGGAGTACTGCTATAGCAGTTCTGTAAGCATTTCCATCATAACAAATAAATACAATTATTGTTCAAGCCAAAAAAAAAGAAGCATGAATGATCTGAAACTATTTAAATCACATATATATAAAGTGCATAAAGAAATCTTTGGGGTCAAGTTGCACATTTACATGGCTGCCCAATCGAACTCTGCGTGGGGTCATATTTGCATGCAGTCCGCCTTCAGAGCAGGCATTTGGTTAAACTTTTCTCAACCTTAAACACTTTGTTTGTTCTCTCCTCTAACTAACTGCTGCTGCTCTGTTCATCAAACCAACACACACACTAACAGAGTTTTTGCAAATGTATAAAAACATATTGTACAAATGAACTGCACCAGTAAACAACAATCCATGAGAGGGAACTAGTGTGAGAGGTAAATTGTTCTTAGATATATCATAGTTTACTACCCTGGCACTTCCATATCAAAATACACCACCAATAGCTATATAACTTTGCCCATGTTTGCTGACGAACTATAAATGTTAATGCAGGACAAGCAAATAGCCTACCATCAGGACTTTGTGCATGCCTTTTATATGCTTGCTCCTGGTAATAAGATGTCATTCTTTGAATTTGCAATCTCATTAATTATTAGACGTGAAGCGGGAACAGAGGGAAGAGAAGCGAAGCTTTCAGGCACCTACCTCTATAAAACAGAAAGCCACAGCATATGGGTAGTGGTACTGCGGGATAAAGATGCCCACCACAAAGTTTCTGAGTTTATCAGCCAGGCCATATACAGTCACAATCACCAGCCAGAATATAGCGATCAGAGGTTTCAGCAAAGGATTTGATGAGAGACTCTTCACCACTGACACGCACCATCCGATCTTCCATCTGCCTGAACTGTAATACAAGAGATTACTGACATGGATCATACAATAATATATAAAAAATCCACTTTAGGTGACATATTTACCATAGATTTAGGTTGTTTTTATTTTATTCATAAATGTACTTTATATTTTACTGTAAAAATAAAAATAAGAGGATTACTTTCTACCAAAATAAAAGTCCATTCTGTGCCAAGGTCTTATCTGCAGTACAGTTAAAGGAGAAATTCACAATATGGTGTAGAAAGGAGATCAGGATGCTCTCCAAATGAGTTTTATTATAACTTGCAGTTATCAGAGAGTTTATTATCTATTTAAAAGCAATATTGTTATTATTCTTACAATAAATATCAGTATTTGTAAGGTCTTTCATGTAGCTGAAACTAATTTATACTGCATCCTAGTGGTAGTACTAAGAGCAACATTTTACTTTTGTAGTAACACATTTTCTTTCCAGCCACTTTCAGAAAAGAAGCATTTATAATTTGCAGTTAGCGTTGATATATACTGTCTATTATAATAGTATATAAAAAAAGCTGCTGTACAAATAAAAGTCTAGCTAACACATAGCAGATTCCACTGAAAATGCTCATAGCAGGAAAAGAAGTGTGGAAAAACAGTCCTTACTCACCATTTGTACTTCTTCATACAGTCATATTTCATCTTCAGACAGCATTTGTGCTGGTGATAATAAGATTATTCTGTTTTTTATGAATTGATAAGCGCATAAAATCGTCCCATTCTGCTTGTTGTCTGAGCTGACCAGCTCTGTGAGCTGGGGGCATTCACCTGGTTGGTTTTTATCTCATGTCCAGGTGGACTTTGTTCTCGCTCTGCTGTCATCATGTTATAAAGAGATGCAATCTCCAGGGACAAATTTCAAACGTTGGTTTCTCAGCCGAGCAGATAACATTTGAGGAATTACTTAAACATACTACTTCACATTACGTGTCAAGAAATAACCTTTAAAAAAGAAAAATAAAACTTTATGACCGGAATTCCACCTGCAATAATATGTTATCCTTTATGCTGAGCCATAGCTGCATTCATCAGTAACTGCTTAGTTAAAGTCTAGTCAAGGTTATGCGCTAACCGGCTTTAACACCTGTTTGACACATTCCCAGCTTTATTTTCCCAACTCCCCTTCCCCTTTATGCCATCTGGATTCCTTTCGCTGCTACATGGCTGCATGGGAGAGGGTCTGCTTGGGTAAACAGGGTAATTAGATTGTGGGTGGAAGCGTGAGCCCAGACAAACACAGCAGAATGATGAAGCCCTTTTATTTTTCCAGAATATCATAGCAACCACTCTGCATGCTACAAAGACAAGGCAATTTTATTTAGATGGCACAATTTACCAACAGGTGATTCCAAGGGTTTTACAGAAAGATTAAACAAAAGGAGAAGCATGTTTTTTTTTTGTTTTTTTTATTAAAACCAGAAGAAATTATGAAAATGACATTCATTTTAACCTGGTAACACGTAACCAGTTCCAAAAATGAAAACAACTGCATGCAGCTGAGAACAGGTGGGGCGGTAACCTGGATTTAAATAAACAACGTGTTTTAGCCGGCCAGAGGCTTTCTGGGAGTTTAATCCAGACATGTGAAGCTGAATGATGCTTCTCCGTTTATGATTGGTGACAAGGGGTCGCTGCTGTGTGATTGAGCACTGTTTAGGTATGGTCACAGCAGAAGAAGAGGACAAAGTGGTTTTTTCATGTAAAATGTTTAAACTTGTGACAAGCAAGGCAGTTAATAAAGTGTTCGGCTAAGACAATAACAAGCCTCCTGCATCCTTAAAGCACGAACACAACATCCGTGTCTCATTCTGACTCTGAGAACTGATGACAGGCCAGATCCAGACCTGACGGGTCTGTTAGGTTCATACCATGATGCCTTTTGGATCCAAACCATTCAGAGCTTTGTGTGGACAGGCAGCCAGAATGAAGACCTCACGACTGAACTGATGTGGTCCACTTCTTGGTCCGGCAGCAGAGTAAGAACTGGTTGTTGTTTGCTGACTGATTTTTTAGGAAGACATATGAAGACAGTTACAGTAATTAAGCCAACTAAAGGGGAAAACATAAATTAGATTTTCCAGGTCCTGCTGTGACATCAGAGATTTTACTCTGGATTTTTTTATAAGGTCACAGTAGACTGTTTTTGTTATTTCCTTAATGTATTTGACAAAATTTAGGTCTAAATCCGCCACTACAGCTCTGTGATGACCTCTAATTGTTTCTCTTTGGCTCCAAATACAATGCAGTTTTAGTTTTTTTGTTTGTTTGTTTAAACAGCAAAAGTAGGAGTTCAGCTGACGTAAACTACCCCCCAGATCCTGATTTTTTTTAATGGACAAAGAATATTTCCTGAACCTGCTGTTAATAAAACAGCTACTTGTGTAACAGTCTGGATTTTGAAGAATTTGGGACAAAGTTAGCTTGTTTACCTTGTTTGTTTGTTTGCTTGTTTAGAGATGATTTTTTGGTAGGGTGCATCTCTGTATGCATTTTTGAAGATTTCTATCATTTCTACATTGCTATTTATTGGATGTAATTGTTTAAGTTTCTTGTTTAAAAAGTCTCTAATTTGTAAATATCTAAAGAGGTCTTGATTATTTAATCTAAATTTACCTTTAAGGTCCTGGAAGCTCGTTACTTTCCCCTCTTTTAATAGAGTGTAGTATGTTGTGAGGCCTTTTTTTGACCAGGTTTTAAATGTAGAATCAATTTTACTGGGTAGGAACTCTGGGTCAAAGGCAAACCATTTAAAGAGTTCTGCCATTTCTTTGAGTTGATATTTTTTAAGTAAGTCATTCCAAATCTTCAGTGAACTTTTTATCCAAGGGTTATCAGGATCTCTATGAGAATCCGCCCTTGTGGGGTCTCCTATTAAGGTTATGACAGGTGAGTCTCCATCCAAAAAACTCTCAATGTCTTTCCATCTCGAACGATAGCTGGGTTTACACCATCCCACCAGTGGTCTTATTTGAGTTGCTTTGTAATAATTGTATAGACAAGTAAGGCCAAGTCCTCCTTTCCCTTTGGGGAGCTGAAGTGTTTTACATTTAACACTCGGTTTCTTGCCTGCCCATATAAATCTAGAGATAATTTTATCCCATTCTGCGAAATACTGGTCTGGTTTTTCCAA
>JBAMIG010000017.1:17049804-17071601 GCA_037177335.1 Kiunga ballochi | reverse complement strand
GTACAGTTCAGTATACATGTGACCACGTGCAAATCAAATTTCCTGGAAACAGTTATATTTTCAGGTGCTATATTTCTGAAATTTAAAGTCAAATGCACAAATAAGAATCTTTTAGGTGCTGATGTTCTCTGCTTGATGCATCGGTCAGGAGTAGCTAATAGCTAAAGAATCACTATGTGTCCACAGCTGTAGAGTTACGTCTCTACGTTCCTTATAGTGTGATGACACAAACGGCTTGCAGCAATGTAAATAGATCATATAACAGCATTTTCATGGCATATTTATTTGGATGTGGAAAATGTCGAACACATGTATTGTGTTGATTAATTACTGCACAAGTGAAGGTTTAATGGAAATAACTGATCTGTTAAAGTTTGTAGAAACCTCAGTTTGATTCACTTTAATGGTTTTTCACAAGCTCAAAGTTTATACTCGTGCTTAGATTGAGACAAACACAACCAGCACCATGTTCTTTTAAAATTATATAAAAAAAATCTTTTTTTTAACCAACACATTGTTCATACTTCAACTTCACACATGCTTTCAGTACACTGTTGTACTTCCCAGACACGATCAGTGATGGAGTCGGCCATTGTAACTGAAATGACAAAACAGTTTTTTAAAGTTATTTAAATTATTTAACTTCAATTATCATATCTATAAATATCTTTTTTCAACCAACACTTACGTTCAGCAACTCCAAACGTGGTCTAAGTACATTGTTGTACTTTCCAAACGTTTTCAGTTACAGACCCGGCCATTGCAACTGAAATGACAAAACATAGATTTTTACAAATGTATTTATTAATTTATTTATTTCATTTACAGTGGTTTTATTTAAAGATGTATTTTAGGAGCTGTAGATGTGTAGAATATATCAAACTTAATCAAAAACCTGTGGTAACAATTGAAGTTTGAATAAAAACACATTTAGATTCAACATCTTTCTTGTCATAAAACTGAACTAAATGGACAGAAGCAAGAACCCAAAACACTAATTAATGCACAAAATACTAAGTTTTTTGTTTATATGTACTTTAGTGCATGACATTAATAGTATAGTCAGTAAGTTTACTTGTAGAAAACAATGTAATAAAGTCAGTTTGATTCGTTCTTTGATGGTTTTTCACAAGCTCAAAGTTAATATTTTTGCTTAGATTGGCACAAACACAACCAGCACCATGTTCATGATATAACTGATATCCTCATTATGTCTATAAATATCACTCTGCCAAGATGATGATGGTGAAAGAACCACTGAACAAACTTCACTACTGTTGTTCTGAAACCTCGAGGGAGTAGAAGTCACGCCATTTTGATGTCCACTTGGCATATTTTAACAAATGGCACCACTATTAGTTATAGGAAATGTTTTGAATTAGAGGTTTTACATGTTTTCTCATTAAACCAGTGTCCTCATTATTAATAAAGGTATTGTTTTAGCTCTCAAGTCAACAATGTTTATCTGTTTTTTATATCTTATATTGATAAATTGTATGATTAGGTTTATTAAATGGAGATAAAATAATAAATGTTTTTTTCAGACTCAAGTTTCAAGGTTTTCAAGATGCCCAAACTTTTTACCTTGATTTTTTGTTATTATTATTGTATTCATCATCAGTATCATTGTACAGAATTTTTACAGGTTTTTGCAAGTTTTTTTTATTAAATGTAATATTCTATATTTTGTTGCATTTGTTGTCTTTTTAAGTTTTGTTATATAAAGATTTGGTTTTGCACTAGAAAAAGTAGAATATCAATAAAATGAAGTTTAAATAAAATAAAATGGAATACATTTATAATGATATAAATGCATTTCAGTGTCACGTATGAACATTTTCTTCTTTGTCACTTTAAGAGACCTTGTGCTCTTTGTTTTATAGCATTTTAATTTATAATGCCAATAACTGTCTAAACTATAATCACCTTTTGTATAAATAACCGTGCAACACATCTGATACTTAAATTTAAAATGTTCAAAGGGCACAAAGAAATTAGTAAACAAAGAAGATTTTAAAAAATGGTAAAGAGATGCTATAGTGGATGGTATATTAGGAGTTAAAGATTTCAGAGGAAAAACGAATAGGTAGGCTGAATCACTGTTGTCAGGATCTGATGGTTCGGACACACGAGCAGGACATTTATTAACAATACTAAGCACTAGGAAGGCAATACGCTACAAAACAAGACACTCTGACAGGGATGTGAGGAAAACAACGAACTTAAATACACAGGTGAGGAAAAGACACAGGTTAAACACATGAGGGTAATAGGGTACCGGTAGGAGGAGAAGACAAACGGGGCAGGGCAGATGACGGTTTAGGAAAACACACAGGGATCAGTGGAAAACCAAAACAAACCCGAAAAAATAACACAGAATAAAAGAAAAACCCAGGGCTAGAGACCGGAATCCTGACAACTGTTAGTGATGATACCTTACAATAATAATCCTACAATTAGGCTATTTTCAGTTGTTTATTCTCAGGTTGTTTCTGTGATCAATGTGCTTCCAACAATGCATGTAAGGTAATCCATTTTACACGTTCAGTTCTTATACATTGCTTTTATTCTTATACATTAGAGGACCCATTGCTGTGGGCCTGAAGTGAAAATCACAACGACAAATTCAAAAACATGACAAAGGCTTGAAATGAAATCATACTGAACATCCTGCTTTCACCGCTTATAACCTGTGAAGTAATCATGTTAATTTTGCTTCACAGCGTCTGAAGCCAGGGCAATAAAGGCCTTTTTCTTTCTGTTTGTTGTCTGTTTACGTTGTTTTGTCCCATGATTCATTCAGTTTATTTGTACATGTTTTCAGACTTTGGTACTGGAACCTGTTCAAAGCTGTTCTGACTTTAGACTTGGTGGCAAGCCTTGACAATCATGCCCCTCATCCTACATTACCCATCACCATGCAAGAGATTCCAGGAAGCAACTCTTTTATGGGGCTCTGCCTCCTACATGTCCTATCAATGTATAATGACATGCAATCCATGTCACTCCTATCTCTCCATATTTGTGTTTTTTATCCAACACCCTGCAGAATCTAAGGCTGCATTCGGGTTCGTTCACTTGTGCTGAAAGTTTGAGCCTATTATAGATGTACATGTTCTTTTAGCATGGGCAGAAGCTGCAGCCATACACTAATATCCCACATAAAGCTCCTGGCATTGCTTCATTTATTGTGCTGGCTAAAGCAGAGGCAGAGATAAGAGATTATTTTTATTGGCTATTAATTCAAGAAGTGACCATATAATAATTTTATAAGCTTTTATGAATGGGAAGTAGTGCAAAATCCAATATTTATCACTATGTGAAGCAATGCAAAAATAGCTGAATAAAGTTTCTTCAAATCATCTTGGCTCCACCCTGTTGAACTTAAGTTAACCCTATTATTATGTTATAGCTGGGAGGAAGAATGTGTAAAAATAAGAGGCTGCAGGTGAAACATGACAAAGTTTGAATGTTTTTTTAAATTTAGTCCAGACTATCAATACTTGGGTAAAGTTTCCTCTCAAAATTGATGAAAATAAAGGCAAATAATGCGCACTTCGGGGTAAGGGGTGTCACAGAAAGATTAAAAACAAGCATATCATGAGTCTGCAGGGTTTTTATCCACACGTGGCAGGAACTTTTTCTTCAAAACCCAACAAAATCCTCCTTCCTTGGTCGTTTCAGTGCAGGTCAAGACAACTACTGACACCTCCCCTTGCAAACGCTATTTCTAAACGACAGCCCCCAGAGTTAGTAGGAAACTGTACGCATGAGTCTGCACGTAGCATTCAGGCACAGACGTTTTAGAAATCCAACCCTTAACCACCAGATGACCAACAGCGAACCGAAACATCAGAAATAGGAGGAACCAGCATAATTTCCACACCGTGAACTCCATCACTGAGTGCGTTTGTTGGGAAGCTTCGGAGGAGCCGACGGCCGCGTTTCTACTGTTGCTACAGGATGCTCTGGACGAGGTAAATAGGCCCCCTCCGGGTTAGATAAGAAAAGCAAGGCTATAAAAAAAACCCCAGCTCTCTTTCAGGCAGTTATAATATCCTCTTACGTTAAAGACATACTTCTTCACCGAGTTTGCTGCTAGCATAGACCGTGAAATATCATTTGTCCGCGGGTTTTAACTTTTAGCTGAGAAAATAGGCCATGTTAATAGCTATTTTGAAAGCTTTCGGGAGGCAGACGAGGTAATTCAGACGTGTGCTTTGTCAGTTTTGTTTATTGTAAGTAAAAATATCAGTAAAAAGAGCTAAAACGGTTTATTGTAAGGTGGGGTCACTGACTTTAATGTAGTGCATTCCAGAGCAGTGTAGCATGGGGTGCTGCTCCATACTACTAGCAGTTTTAGCTAACTTATCAAGAACTAAGCATTAAATATACAAAAAGGTACTTTTAATATGATATTTTACTGCTGAACATGCTTGCGTGAGTCTACCGCATTCCAGCTAGAGTAACATATAATGAAATATATTACTAGAAACGATGCTCATAGTGAGGATTTCTTTTTAGGGGTTATTGAACGCAACAGCGTCTTTAGAGCTGCACCGGAGGGAAAACAAACACAAACACAAAACAAACAGCAGCTGTCTTGCAGAGGAAATACTACTTTGGCTGCAGTGTTTTGCACAGGCTGGAGCAGGTTAAGCAGGACTCCATTGGACAATATGCAGTCCTCATGCTTTCCCTGGCGGGGAGGGGCGAAGACGTGGCAGTCCTCCTCCATATCCATACCCGTCTGGTGTGTTCACTGACTCCACAGCCCTGTTGCACTTTTCCCTCTTTTCAAACTTTACTCTTAAAAACGCGCTTTTTGTGTGATTTATACCAGTTTAATAACCATCAGGAGATTGTAGGCAGGTCTCTAGACGGTGCTGATGAAGAATAAATTTATAGCTTTATAATTTAATAAAATAGATGCATATATTTATATTTCCATATATTTCTATATAGAAATATTACAAAAACTATCAGTTTTTTTAACTGGCATTATTATTGTATTTAGCAAAACAGGGTTTGAGCTTTCCCATATTAAAAGTGATTGTAATAATTATTTAATTATTATTAGTTCTGTCAACAAAGTATTTTTAATGTGAACAAATTTATAATTACTGGATTCTTATTTTTTCCAGAGAATAGACAAGCATTAATAAAGTTTTCAATATTTCTTCCGTATGCAGTAATTCAGTACTGCTTAGTTAGGTTAACATCAAGAGTTAGAGCCAAAAAATCATGTGAATGATGTGTATTTTTGAGAGTGAATGGTGATTAAGTATTTTATTTTTAGAGTTAAACTGTAATTGAGCTTACAGATTCTTGTTATATACATGTTTTTGAATGCATGTACATATGAACAATGAGTATTTGGTATCATCACATCACCTTCAAGCTGTGATGAATGAAAAAAATCCTACAGGACTTTACTGATGTGTGTGCCATGTCTGATAGCTTTAATCCAGCTATTACACTGGTGCAACATTGTTGCAGGAGGCGACACCGTCTCTGTTATTCTGTTAGCCTGTGTTATTACAATTACAATAATTATATTCACTCAGTTTTTTTTAGATCTCATTTATGTTTTTTTCCTCAGTGATACCAAAAAGTATGCAAAAAAGCTCCATGCATGGACATTACCTATACCAGTATTTGCAGGTTTCACTGACATGAAGTGGTGTTTCATACCATTTCATTTGATAAAATTCCCTCACTATGTGAATGTGAGGTGTAAAAAGCAGATTTTCATTCCCCTCTGCTGTGTGCTGGTGACCTAAATAGAAATCCCACACGTCATACTTTTTATTTTCACCCCAGGCTTGTACTTGTGGCTAAGTCAGGACCTGCCTTAGCCTGTTGTCTGCATCTCAGACAACCTGCAGGTACAGCTTTCATGCAACTGGCCCTACATTGTTTATAAATGATTTCTTTTTTTAATGGATATTTTTACATCTTTAATGTTTTTTTTGAAGATTTTCTAACACATTATCTAGTCCAGAAAGTCTAAATTTTGTTTTTAAGATATGTGCTGAAGAAGAAGTGATGCAGCAGTCACAGATGTGTTGTACACAAGTAGATATTTTACTCCATAATCTTCTGATGGGGTTAAGTTTTGCTTTTGCACATAACAAGATAATGTGGATCTCTGAGTGCACTCATATATATACAGTGTTTTGTGGTTTAAGTTTTGATTTTTGCAAGGCATTTTGACTGTGTGTATGCAGAAAAATCGCAGCGGCATTCCTCACAGGACAGGAATACTCTGGGAATTATGCCCAGACCAAATCCGAGGCTTAACCGGACGTAGTGGTGGTGGGGCCATCAGATTTATATTTGGCTTCATGTGTAAGGAGAGAGACAGGACCTCTAAAGGGATTCAATACTTCACCTTTACAGTGGCTTTTCTTCTGCTGAGGCAGTGCTTGTGTGTTTATTTGATTTGATTTATCTGTTTTGTGAATAGTGCTTCATTCCTCTTAAAATGAGTATTTTCTCTCATTACATAGTACTGTATTTACTTCTAAGAGTTGTATTTATATTTCCTTTCTATGTGAGACTGGACACTGTTGGGATCAAACTCTGAAAAATTATATCTTTATGGAAATTGATTTTTACTACTGATTCAAACATTCAAACAGCCCCTAAAACTTTATGTAAAGTAACTAAAAGTTCATTTTTATAATAAGATATTATTATTTATAATATCTTATTATTACTTATTTGTCTCTTCATCAAAATATACAAGTCAATTTTCTTATTGTGCAATCTTCAGCTCTATGTTGTTCATTAAGAGGAAGAAGAAAGAAAATTGTGAATTGCACAGATTTTGTTACCATAAAGTGATGCCAAATGTTTCATAAACTGTGTGTATTACATCACACTGGATAAATAATTAATGCTTAATTCCCAATGTCACATTTTAATGCTAATATCGGACAATATAGTCACTATGCCGATATTGTCAGACATGTCTTACAAATAACAGCACATAAAAATGTCCATTTTAATATGTAATGTGCGATGTATGATCAGAGCATTGGCTAAGTGTAAATAAAAACTGAACCATGCAAATAGACTGATACCATTTTTATATTAAATTAAGTTTATTTTCCAAGAAACACCTTAATTAGTTTATACAGTTTACAGCCTTTCCTGCAGTCAGTTTTATTTGGAGCTGTTTTCTGCTACAGAGTAACAGGTTTATAAACTACTGGGTTTGAATCACTCCAGCAGCTTGGCTTTATATTCAGTGTAAGAGAGGAGGAAAGGTAATAATATGCAAGGAAGAAAGGAAGGAGCACAAGTAAAGCAGAGATCTGATAAAAAAGATGAAAAGCTTGCAAGTTTAGTTTGTGCTGATTTGATCAATCATCATCCATCAGTTCTGACAGAACGATGCTGGCACATACACTTTAATCTGGTTAATTGATCAAATCACTGATTAAATTCTGACCTTCTTTCTTCAGGATGAAGCTATTATGTTGGTGTGTATTGCTGCTAAGCTGTCTGCAGTCGCTCTCAGCCCAAAATGACTTCTTCACGTCCATAGGTAAAACCACACATGCTGAAAAACTGAAACGTTGCAGTTCTGTGTTATTCTGCATCATTACTGTGTAAATGTGTCTGATTTGTACTTCTTTAGGCCAGATGACGGATCTATTATACACAGAAAAAGACCTCGTCACATCTCTGAAGGACTACATCAGAGCAGAGGAGAACAAACTTGAGCAGGTCAAACGGTGAGTCTATGATTACAGATTACACACATCCAGAAGAAATACACTGAAATATTCTGTATTTTTACTGCATAACATCAACAGGTTTGGGTTATACCGCTCGCTTTCACTTACGTTATTTAAATTTTGTTTTCCAGAAGTATTCACAAACTTACTTTAAAAGCATCTTTCCAACTTTTATTCAAAGAAATAAAAATAAAGAAACATTTCACTATAATATGAGAAAAGAAGAGAAAAAATAACAGAATTGTTTTTAAGCTCTAAGTTTGAGTTTGGTGAGTTTCCCCTTCAGAGCATAAGTGTTCCCGATGTTTAGTCTGTTTGACAATTATTAACTAACAGCTTAGTTTTTGCCCATTTCCCCACCCCATCACCCAACCTTTTCTCTGCCACCACTTTGCAGAGGTGAAGAAGGAGTAAGATGGTTTTTTGTCCTTCTGCTGAGGTGTTACAATGTTTACCACAAAACAACAGAGGAAAATGAAGTAGAGACCCAGTTAAGGCTGGTTTTTCACTGCTTGTTGACACGGCTATCCAGATTCCTTTTCAGATAACAGGCTTTTATGACTATTTCTCTGGAACAAAAGGAGATAAACAGTTATCTACTCCATATAACTGGACTCAATCTAATGGCTGAAAAGTTTGACATCTTTAGTTCATCATGTTTTTGTTCACGTCAAACAGATCAGGGATGAGGCTCAGGGCAGAATCAGTGATGGTTGGGACATTAAAACAGATGTTTTTGAATTTTTTCACAGTATTGCTAATAGAACAAACTTAAACCTAAGTATTGGTGTGAAATTGGACTATTTTATGTGTACATGTACACGTCTGTACTCCCCACAGTTGAAAATGTTAATCTATAATTCATGTTTGTAATTAGCGAGGTTAACTCTGATGCCTTGTTTGTGACAGGTGGGCGGATAAGTTAGATTCTTTGACAGCCACAGCTACGCAGGACCCCGAAGGTTTCCTGGGCCACCCTGTTAATGCCTTCAAACTGATGAAAAGACTGAACACAGAATGGGGAGATCTGGAGAGTCTTGTTCTTAGAGACACCACTGATGGTATGAACCAGTTCTTACCTGTTATATTGTACAAAAAGCTTGTAAATAGAACGTATTTTTCCCATAATATTACAGTTTCTTTTCAGATTGTCAATAAAATGTATTTAAATTTACTGACTTTTATTAATATTGTTATTGCTTTAGTGTTTTGCCATTCACATAACTACACTTTCACAGTTGAAATCAAATCTGCTTAACCCAGTATTTACTTCACGTTTGACTTGTTATATAGTCATTATAGTGTATTTAATCTGTCCTTTTTTTAACTCCCACAGGATTTATTTCCAACCTGACCATCCAAAGACAGTACTTTCCCACAGAGGAGGATCAAACCGGGGCTGCTAAAGCTCTCCTCCGGTTACAGGACACTTACAGACTGGATGCAAATACCATCTCCTCAGGAGACCTACCTGGTAAAGATCTTAAAACAGCACATATAACTTACAGTTTACCTGGAACAAAGTGTACAAAATACCTGTGTTTGCATAGATTCTCCATTGTGCATTAAAAAGCCAACAGCAGCTCATGTTGAGAGTGTACTACCTGTAAAGAAACCAGTCTAATATCTATACCATTCCTTCTATCCTGTATATTCTGTATATCAGGTGTGATACACAAAAGTCGTATGACAGTGGAGGACTGTTATGAGCTGGGGAAAATTGCCTACTCCGAGGTCGATTACTACCACACAGAGCTATGGATGGCCCAGGCTCTGAGACAGCTTGATGAAGGAGAGGAGTCAACTTTGGATAAAGTCACAGTGCTGGATTATCTCAGTTACGCCATCTATCAGCAGGGAGAGATGGAGCGTGCACTGGAGTACACCAGGAGGCTGCTTGAACTGGGTGAGTCCTCACACACTCTGGAGAATTAATGTAAACATTAAGCATATTTTGTGATGTGGAGAAATATTTTCTCACCTTTCATGTGGCACGTCTTGAATTTGAAAACTGAATTCTTTATAGTTGGGTAGGTAGCATGATGTATGGAGGTTTTTATGTGGTTTGCTGGTTTCAGGAGACATTGCTGTTGTTTAGTTTTTTTTCATATTCATCTCCATTTTTTAGACCCGGAGCACCAGCGTGCCAAAGGCAACCTTAAATACTTTGAGTTCCAGCTTGAGAAGCAGAGAAAGGAAGCTGTGGAGGAAAGTCAAAATCAGAAGGAGCAAGGAGCAAAGGAAACGGATACAAAGGAGGAGAAACAGAAATCCAAAAAGACTTTCCCTTTGATTCCCGAGAGGAAGAAGTATGAGATGCTTTGTCGGGGAGAAGGTATCAGGATGGTAAGGAGGATAACACACACACACACAAAAACGCTCTCTCATGAACTGTCTTTAAACTCCACGTTCTCTCCTTTTCCATCACTCAACCAGACTCCCCGCAGACAGAGTCGGCTCTTCTGCCGTTACCATGACAACAACCACAACCCCCACTACGTGCTGGCTCCTGTCAAACAGCAAGACGAGTGGGACCGTCCTTACATTGTCCGCTACCTGGACGTCATCTCAGATGAAGAAATTGAGAAAGTCAAGCAGCTGGCGAAACCCAGAGTAAGTACATCCCGAGTATCGGAAACATCCATCCGGTGTAAAGTTTAATTGCTCATCGCACTGAGGGATGGGAGCTCAAACCTGTGAGGCCAGCTGCTAGTTAGGCGAGCACGCAGGCATGCACATATGTATATGTGTGTGCATCTGCGTGTGGGTAAATCATGTCCCTGGCTTCTCAGCTACGCAGGGCAACCATCTCCAACCCCGTCACTGGAGTGCTGGAGACAGCTTCTTACAGGATCAGCAAAAGGTAAGAGTCAGAAATTGCCGCGATAGAGAAAACAGATAGGAAGCTGAGAGGGAGAAAGTGGGATCAAGTATCTTCTCTCCTTCTTTCTCCTAATAACTCATCCCATTTCTCCTCTGTTCTCCTTCTGTCCAAGCTCCATGTCTTTGCCCCTCCAAAGCTTAAAGGCTCCTGAACTGAAGCGAAGAATCCAGCTGAGGATAATCAAAGCTTTATAGAGCATCTGTAGACCATCAATGCGTTGCATAGTGACTTTAAAGCAGTTGTATGAACATGTAGGGATTTCACAAGTGGTTTGGATTTAAGGATTGTATTCTGGGGATCTGCTATGGATATGTTTCTGCTCAGGAGTCTGTTAAAGTAAGGTAACACAGGGAGAAGAAGGAGGGGTGAAATGTGTTACCTTTTACTTTTTCTGCTAGTTAATATTAACATAGTACCTTTTGTGAGCCAGAAGTTGTCAGAGGCTCTCAGTAAATGATATATTTGTTATTGCCTCATGGACACTCTGGACCTCGGGAATAACTGACAACTAGTGACCGCATCTACCTTTCTTTTTCTCTCTCCCTCTTCTCAACTCTCATTCTTCCCACCCGTCTCTGTGTCGCTTTATGTTCTCCTTTTTCCTCCTTTTTTTTATCTTCTTGTCCTCCTCGTTTGTGTCCTTGTGCCTCTGGAACCACTGTAGTTAAGGCGAGCCACGGTGCATGACCCCCAAACTGGGAAACTTACCACAGCCCAATACAGAGTCTCCAAGAGGTAAGGGGTCACAGGTCACCGGGGAAGGCGTCTGCGTCTTCATCTGCTCTTCATCCAGCTGCATTTTTATATGTGTGAAGTTTCTGGAATGGCTTTTTGGCTTTGCAACCAGAAAACAAGATGCAGAAGAATGGAAATGTTCAGCAACATAAAAGCTAATAATAAGATTGGTTTATTTATCACTTTATTGATGATACAAAAGAAAGTTTAAGTGATGATAAACAAACTTCTACTGTTGATTTTATATCTTTTATTTATCAGGCAATTGAGCTATTTTCATGGAACTTTATGCGTTTTTCCCCCTAAGATGGTCTAATTAAAGGAGCAATGTCTGGTTACAGCTGCGGTGCTAGTGTGCCTTGTCAGCTTCCATATGAGCTGACATTTTTAGGAGAGTTGTAAGGCTTTGGATGAAATCCATCTGCAGTTGTTTTTACATTTTATAACACAACAACTAACTTTTAGAGATGCATGGATTGGGTTTGAATTTGAATCCGATCCTAAAAATAGCAGGCTCAGCAAGTTCTCCACATCTTCTTGGTTTTACTGCCCTCGGTAATTAATGTGTATGAGTTTAGATGTGGAAGCAAGGGTGTGGTGTTCCTTCAAGTTTTTGTCTGTGTACGTGCGACCCTGCACA
This sequence comes from Kiunga ballochi, assembly GCA_037177335.1. Taxonomy (NCBI): domain Eukaryota; kingdom Metazoa; phylum Chordata; class Actinopteri; order Atheriniformes; family Pseudomugilidae; genus Kiunga; species Kiunga ballochi. The sequence goes on along the minus strand of JBAMIG010000017.1, from coordinate 17,059,594 downwards.
TCTTTCCAATGAACATGAGTGACAGAAGTAACAGACAGGCAGCAGACGAGCTCTCGATTTAATTTGTGTTTAAAGTGGTGGGAAAAAGAAAAATCTGCTGGCTCTTATTTGACTCAGCGTTTCAGCTAAATTAACAGAAACAGTGAATTAAAAGAGGACTTGTCTATATCTAGCACTGCTTTATATCCTTATTTATTTCTGATGTTGTGTATTATATGAAAAGGATTTTGTATCTGATTTAGGATTGGGATTAAAAGTAGGTGATCTCAGAAACGTTCCATGAAAATGTTTTGCCTCAGTCCAGACTTCTGGGTTTGTCCACAGCCCTGTACCCTGAGCTGATTGGGGATTCTGAATGTCAAATCCCAGGCATTTTTCTTGCTTTTCTTTTACTTTACAGCTCAAATTCCTTTCTTTGTCATCTGACTGAAAATAACTTTTACAGAAGCTTTTCTTAGTGTGTGTCCAGCATGTCACCACTGCATTCAGAAAAACCATTACTGCCATCTAGTGGAGAAATGTGTGTACTGTATTTTAGAAAATTTACTTTCTTTTGCTTCTCAATGTCTCTGCTTATGTTTCTGCATTACAGTGCTTGGTTAACTGGCTATGATAACCCAGTTATTGACCAGATCAACCAGAGAATTGAGGATCTCACAGGGCTGGAAATGGACACTGCAGAAGAACTGCAGGTAAAGAGCTTTTCCAGGGGTGTTAATAGGAATCCTATTATGTTTTTCCAATAAAAACATGAACTCCTCTAGGCCTCTGTTTTATGTGTAAGCTTTTGTACTGAGGTTGGTTTTTCATTTGTGAGACTTACAAATGTTTTATTTGTGTCTGTAGGTTGCAAATTATGGTGTTGGAGGACAATATGAACCCCATTTTGACTTTGGAAGAGTACGTTCTTCACAGCTGAGTAGCGTTGACTTGAAATTTTTGTGCCAGTACATTAAATTAGTTTGTCGACTTTACACAGAAAGATGAGCCAGATGCCTTTAAAGAACTGGGAACTGGGAACCGTATTGCAACGTGGCTGTTTTATGTAAGTAAAGTTATATTTAATACACATAAAACCAATGTTATCTCTATAAAACTGAATGTATTATATGTGATATCTTAGTTTCTGAGAGATGTTTTTTATCACTTTATGGTAGAAACATTACTCAAACCTTGTAGACCATGTGATGCTGGTTTTCTGTACCCTGGTGAATACCAGGAAGCATAAGATTACACTACAACTATTTTGACCTATCACATGAGAATTGTAGAAATACACAAAAAAAAGTACTCAGGGAAGGAAAAAATTACTTGTCTTAAGAGATTGAACTTCTTTTGTCTTTATTTATCAATTTTTGTTATCTATAACATTATAGTTATGTTGTCGTTTTTAAAAAAGTGTTTGCATTGGATGTAAACAAGTTATTTGTATAAGTAAATCAGCTAAATTTGAGCAAAGCAATCTCACTTTTCTTGCTATTTATAAAGTTGTAATTTTTTCTGCCTTTGGTGTCAACAGTGACACCTTTTAAACTTCCCTAAATTTCTTATTTTCCTTAAAAATAATGCTAAACAGTGCACATAAGTGCTTATTTATGCATTAAAACGTAGGATTTCAGAAAATATCTAAACAGAAATATCGGACATGATGGAAGGAATTTGATGCAGAAGCATTTTGTCCTGTTTATTTCATTTTCTGTCATTGTCTAAATACTGTTCATGCAAAAACCTTTTATACTTTTTAAAAATACCCTTGGGGCTAAACAATATTATTGACATATAGTTATGGATAATTAAGCCTCCTTCTTTTTAAACTATTTTATAACCATAAAAGTAATATGATGCAACATATTTCCTCAAATACATTTTTTTAAAGAGAACATATCTTTGTATTTTGATTTGATCATATTTTATTTTAATATTTGTTTGTCTCAAAGTTGATTTATTTATGTATGGAAATATTCTAAACTGGATGTTTGACATTCTTGAGTTATCTATAGATATCAGTGTTGGCCACATTTACCCACGCGTCCTTGAACCTGTACAGAGCTCAACAAGTCTTTGTGTGTTAGAGAAAGGGAATTTATTTACCTCTTTATTTTGTTGTTTGCGTTGTTTCGTAGCAGGTTTTTTAAAAAAATATTTATTTATTTTATTTCATTTATTCACATTTTTTCTTTGTATTTATTTATAAATATGATCTTTTTTTCCCAAATTTTGGATCACCTGACTTTGATAAAGGTCTGGATAAGAATCTTGCATGCTTGTTCAGTAATTAAGGTGAAAATTTGACACTTTCTAGTTGGAACTTAAAAATTGCCTTAAAACTCTGACTGATGCTGTAATTTAATGGAGCAAAGTTTTAGCTTGTTTAGATATCCAAAATAAAGCTGAAGTATTTTTTCCTCATTTTTATGCGTATGTCCAGCATAGACACTGAATTTTGCTTGCTTGTCTGTGTTTTAGATGAGTGATGTTGCTGCCGGAGGAGCCACAGTATTTCCTGATGTGGGTGCAGCAGTTTGGCCTAAAAAGGTAACCATGAAGCAACAAGTCAACATCTATCCTTACTAGTTTATCTTTATTGGTTGAATTAGATGCCTTATATGACCGACTAAAACCATGCTGCTGGTACTGATTACAGATATAGTTTTTTTTTTTATTAGTTATCTTTAAAGAAAAAGAAAATCATTTGTATATTTCTATGTATATATTCCAAATTGGTTGACAAGGTAAAACCGATTTATGTGGAATAATTTCTGATCTGCTGATTAATTTCCAGTGTCCTTTTTTACATTCCCACTTCAATACACTGTTGTGTATTTAAATGGTACTTTCTGATTATTGTTTCAGGGTACTGCTGTGTTCTGGTACAATCTTTTTGCCAGTGGGGAGGGAGACTACAGCACCAGACATGCAGCTTGTCCAGTGTTGGTGGGCAATAAGTGGGGTGAGTTCCTCTTTGATTAGTTCCCTGTAAAAGTGGAAACCCCTTCTCCCATTACCATAAAAATCCAACACAAAAAAACCCCCATACTGCTAAACATGCATGCTTTGCTGCAAACCTTTTGTGCTTCTAGAAGAATCAGTCACACTCACTACTAGGTAAACAAATATGCCTCTTTTTAGGGAGGTGTGGTGTTTATGCTGTTTATCATAAGTGCTGATGTGTTTAGGTACATATAGCTGAACGAGACCAAATAATTGCCAGTCGGGGTTATATTGCATGTCCTTTCTAAAGCTGTCTGATGGTTTGTATTTAAATTATTGGCAGAAAAATGATATTGAAAATTATTGGCATCTGTTTTTACTTATTTTCATTATAAACATCAAATGAATGAAAGAATGAATTAGTTCAATTATGTTGAATTAATTGTTTTCAATTAGTTGAATTAATTAATTTTGTTACATAACAACCTTGAACTGTAATCAATACAAAGGTGAAATCAGTTGGCCTGTCTAACAGAAAAGGTGTGGGTGGAGGCAAAAGTCTACCGACCCCTTTTTTACCTTAAAGACGTAAATACAGACATTAGACAAGAAAACATAAATAAACCCCAATCCAGAAATAATAATTACTTAACCTAATTTCCTGTATTCTAACACAAAATATGTTTGTTTTGAAGTCCTTTAAAACTAACTAAAGTACTGCATAATTTTATGTTATCAGGATAAGGGTTTACTCCTTTAACAGCGATGTTTTACAGCAGTTCTGACTTTTGTTTTTTTTAAATAACAAAATTATTCTCAAGTTGTAACAAGACTCCTTAATTTTATACAGATGCACATATTAAATCTATCAAACTCCTTTAACTCAAAAGGGCCAAACATAATGTATCGTTTTTCTGAAAGTTTATATGTTTGACTCCAATCATCTCTGTGGTTGTGACATCATTAATATTAACAGAATAAAGAGCTGGGAATGGACTCATCCACCTGTTTTGGAATTATCAGCGTCTACAGGCATCCAATTTGCTGCAAAGTGAAACTTCTTAATTACCTGAAAATGAACATTTTTTTCTGGAGAGGGTTAATCAAAACATGACAATATTGGTTGAAATCAGAAATTAAGAGTGTGAAAAAATGATATTATATTTGACAGCGTTTATTATCCTTTTTGCTAAGTGCTTACACTGGTTATCATTTCCTTTCCTTCACTTTTATAAAACGCAAGTACATGAGCACATATCAACCAATGCACATTTCGGTCACAGTGCACATAGATTAGCACATTTCTCTGTGTGAAATGTGCTAATCTCCATACAGACTTCTAAAAATCCATTCAGTATGTTATGATTTTAGTCTGTGTGTCTGATTCACACACTCTTTGTAGTACACACAGTGTGCACCCTCTGTGATTTTTAGCACCGCCCTTTGAGGAGACCAAGTTTGAGAACCCCTACATTATAAAACACTCTATGATCCATTTACAAGTTATTTAAATGTAATGTTAAGAGTAGTATTTTTGTGCCTATTTTAATAATTCCTTCTCATTTTTAGTGTCAAACAAGTGGATCCATGAACGAGGCCAGGAGTGGCGGCGACCTTGTGGTCTGAGTGAAACAGAATGACGGAAATGGTCGCCACCCCAATAAATACCTCCCCTTTTTTTTTTCCTTAACCCCCGAGGACCAATGAACACTGCTGCAGATCGCAGATTAAATGCAGAGTCCCAATGGATCACTCCTTCCCTGCAAACACCTCATATCCCCCCTCGCCTTTTTGGCTCCCAGTGCAGATTTTTTTCGGTTTATGTCGAGCCCGTACTCTGCACCAGCATCGCTGTGACAGATAACATGTTCTTAAGGTTATTGGATGGTTTTGAGAAACACTTGAGCATTGTTCTTTGCACTCTAAACAAACTAAAGCTCTGTGCTGAGGTCATCCTTCATTAGTTCCCTCCTGTCTGAACCTTAAGGGAATAGTTTGCATTGTAATAGGCTGGCCTCCATTCCATTCATGCCATTAACAGAGCATTTGGACCTCGGCGTTGGCAAGGGAACGAAAGTCTTCTAAACATTTTATATAATGATAATACACCACATATTTTTGATATTGCATCATGAAATGAGTATCCCTTCAAAAGAGCCTCATAAAGCACCACAGGTCATCTCCAGCAGACTACATTTGCCCTCTTTTCAGAAATATGTGTTTTCTTTTAAACAAAAAAGATTGTTTAAATAGATTCTGTCTTGCGTATGACTTTACAAAGAAAAGTCATGCTGTAAGTTAAATGTTTTTGGTCTGAATTATAGCAGCGATCTTTGCTTCCAAGAGGTCAGAAGAAAACTAAAACAAGAAGAAAAGTAGTGAAAGGACTCACTGGATACAAAGGATGAAGTCACACTCCAAAAAAAGATAGGCAAACTGGTCAGGCTGTGGTTGTGTTGTGAAGGACAGAAAAACACTTTTATAACTTTATCACATATCACGCTTACTGTTTGCCTTATGTTGTTTCACTCATTTTATCGTTTACAATAGAGCATGTTTGAACTGTTGTGCTTTAAACATGATAGCTGATATGACATAGGCTCTGAATAATGATCAAGTTTGTGTTTCATAAGCCGAAGTTTGTATTTTGTTGAAGTGTGTCGGAAAATATATGTTCAGCAATAAACCAGGACAAGGAAAAAAGCAACAGAACAAAAACACTACATTGATGTCCAACAGTTAAACCTCAGTTTTCAATCAGTGATTGTATTTTTAAGTGTCTGGCCGCTGTTTTCAGGAGGACAATGTGTGGGTTCTCCAAGCAGGAGGCATTTTATTTATGTGTCCCAACAACTTTGTGTTGTTTCATGCCCTGAGTAACACCTTGAAGTGATATTTTTCTGTAATAAAGACTATTTGATATGACATAACGGCCTCTGGCTGCTGGTTTGGGTCAGGTTGACTGATGGGGATTTGGGGGGGGGATGAGGCCACGTGACTGGCCAGTACTAATGATACAGACATTTGCCCGCCCGTGTCAACCAGGGTAGACCTGCGTGAGGTCGGGAGGACAAGAGCAAGCGCGAGGGAGAGAGCACGCGCAGAAGCAGCGTTTCTGAGAGAAGAAAGTCAGGAAGCTGTCCCATCCCCAGCACTACACTTTATCAGCTTCTTCTGAAAGGACAACGCGTTTAAGAAAAATCATACCATGATGATGACTCAAATGGAGACGACGGTGCGCTATGATAATGGGTACGAGGATGAGTACATGCTACAGGAGGAAGAATGGGATAGGGACATGTTGCTGGACCCTGCCTGGGAGCAACAGCAGAGGAAAGTATGTGAGACTTTTTAAAATACTAATAAAACAATGTCAGCTAGTCAAAAAAGATGGAGAAAAATATAAAATGTGTTGCCTCTTTTAAGTTGTGTAACCGAAAGCGATGTGTTGTTTTTACTGACATTTTAATGCAACTATTTAAGTTAACAAAACTAACATTGACAAGGTCGTTACAGCAGCTAGCTAACTTCCGGTTAATTCTTTATCATAATAAAATGATAAAGAAAAATTATTTACGACTTCTGTAAAACTAATAAAAGAATAACAAAATAATCAAACTCGGATCTATGTGGTGTTTAAAAAACAGTTAATATAATGTTGTTAGTGTGAATAAAATGCCTAATTCTCACACATAAGGGTTCCTGGTGTAGAAACCCTACTATCAGATACAGGATGAGTGCAAAAAGCATCACCCATAAGGGTTGGTGTTAATCAAGAGAAGGAAGCCAATCATCAAAATGATACTTAAAATCATCCAACTTTCGACCAGTCTATTGAAAATTATCTAAATAAAACTCAAAATGATCCAAAGTTGATATGAAAAAGATGCAAAACTATAAAAATGATACCAAATAGCAATATGAAATGCAAACATCATCTAGGAGTTCAAAATTATTTAGGTGAGACACAACCACCACAAATGAATAGAAAATTAATAACAGAAACAAGGAAAACATTGAACCACAAAGTGACTTTCTGAATAACAGGTACAGACAACAGCACAGTTTAAGATACATTATCGACTTCAAAACAATATTAAGCAATTGCAACAAACTGCAAATTAATGCTAAACATCTACATAGATCTTCTTGTCCCTCATAGAAATTGAGTGCTTTTGTTTTTTACATCTGTACCAAAGCGAGGACTGTGAAGCCAGGTCCTTATCACCTGTCAAAAAAACCCTCACGTGTTATTCTGAAAGATGACATCAGACAACTTCCGGTGAGGGCCTACTTACGCGCTGCAGACTTAACCCAGCCTGGGAGCAGAGAGGGTAGCTTGACGGACGGATGCGGCGGGTACCAGCTAACAATAGCTGTACCTTCCAGCGGCTCTCCAAGCTGCTGCCTCTCCACTGATACGTGCGGAATGCGAGCTGTCAACAGATGCTTTTAACACATGATGACGCTCTTGGGATTAGAATGGACGCTCAATCTAATTTTAACCTGGGGACCAAAAGGCATTATAGTAGGGTTAATCCAGTGTCCTTGGCTCGGAATTCTTTTGTTTATAGAAACCACGCTGAAATATTGTACCATCACCAGCTCAACTCGATATAGCCTTGGTCTCTCACACTGTCAGTTGGTTTTAGGGCTTTAATATTTGGCCTCCAGCTAAACTGCACTAAACAGCAGCTCTATTAACTCCATGCCCTCTATAACCTCCTGTGGTCCTCTCAGGGATGGATGACAATGGGTTTATTTTTGGTAACAAAAGACAGCAACTTGATACCAAATCTCACTTTTATACACATTACTTTTTGTGTGCTCACTGTTATTTATTATCTAATTATAATTTGGAAATTAAAGTGCTCAGTGAAGAAGGCTTTACTGCAGTGAGCTGATGTGCAAAATGTGCAGAACTGGTTGCATTAAGTGCTTCTTCTTTTCTGGCACTGCTTTCCAGTGAGCTATAGTGTTGCCAACTCACTTTGGCTTGCTTTTTAAATGTCTTCTCCGTCACTTTTGAGTAATTTCACTTTTATCAAACCACAATGGAGCGGGGCTTGTTTACAACCTAAAGCTGTGGCAGTTTCCTTTGCTGCTTATATGGATCCTTTGTCAATCGGTTGCCTTACTCAGACAAGTTTATCAGGGATGGATAAGTCATTCATTGACCTTTCATGTTCTAGAGACAGAGACAGATCGGTTGCTAGGCTGCTGTGTCTCATTAGGTGAAAGACCACAAGTCTAAGGATTACGTGTATTGATCATGTTTCTTTAGAAAAACACAAAGGGAGCAGGATGATTTATTGATAAGGGTAAGCTTCTCTGAAAGTCAAAACATCTGGTTAAGCAGTTCCCATCCTCCTGGACACAGACCTGCCAGCCTCTCTCCCTAGTGAGGCCCCAAAGACCTCAGTCCATCCAAGTACAGGGGTTGGTCCTCTCTGGATGTGATTCATGAATATTTTTAGCTATAATCGTCACTGGGCAGCCGGGCTGGAGCGCTTATGGGTGCTTGGAAAGTGGGCAGCAGTGTTCTGTGACTGTGGGTGAGTCCAATTTGGAGAACCAACAGGCCGAGTTTCTTTTTTTTTTTTTTTTAAACCAGGATGACAGCAGTACAATGTCACATACAGCCCGGGGCTCAGTGTCGGGAATGTGATGGCCTTCACTCTAAAGCCTGTAATATTCTGCTTTTGCACCGGCACCCAAGGGGGGTAGAGCTTAAGTGACTTGCTGAGCACCACATACAGTCCCTCTGGGAGCAAGGACGTTTTATACGAAATGATAAAATATAGTTTGACATCAATAAATTAGTCTATGAGCTGATAAACTAGTCATGTTTAAATCCAACATTCAAACTCTGTTTAATTTCCAGCCTTCTAAACAATATAAAGTTACTGAAACCAAACTGAAGTGAAGCTAAATGTGTGATTAAAAAGCCAGGATGTGTTTCAATCATTTCCTAAATGACAACTCTGTGAATGTGAGAGGTAGAAAATAAAAACACCATCAAGACGTGTTAACAGCTGTCAGAGCTTTACAATCTGTTGATCAGCAAATAGATTTAAACTACTTTTATACTGACATTAACATTTATTAGATCACTTAAATCAACCACTTTTTTTTTATCCTCCTATCCTTCATCCATTCCCTCCTGTCATCATCCCTCTCCACATGAGCACATGTGACCTGGATGAACAGCCCTCACGTTAGAGCCGTGTCCACGCGGCTGCAGCACATCACCGTCATATTATAAGCAGCCAAATAGCGTCAGAAAGTGACCCTAGAGGAAAACCCGTTCTGCATCCATGTGACATTTTCCCCTCATGCCGGCATGGCGAGACGTTTTAGACGTTATTCCTCGCTGTCTCTTATCGTGAGCCACAACAGAGCGGTCTAAATTTAACACCTTATATCGACAGGAATGTGCTCTGGACGGCTCCTGGCTTTCATCTGCACAGTGCTGAGTGTCTGCAAGCTCTGCTGCTGGCTGCTGAGAGACTATACAAAAACAGGGGAAATATAATGATCCAATCTTAACTTGATTTACAGTATTTCATGATGCAACATAGAATATATTTATTCTGATCAGCATTTCCTGTGAAGCTATTGCATGAAATGTTTGTATTGGATGCTTTGTGAGACTGAAGCTTAACCTGGTCAAAGCATAAATATACGGTACTTTGGAGGTTGTTAGCCCCCAGTTTGTTTAGGTTTCTCATGCTTATAGTGTAATCTGTTTAGTCTAAGTTGAATTATTACTGTCTTTAACTGAACTGGAAAAAATACTTGTATCATATAGACTTAGCCAAAGTCTGTGGGCTTATGTAACCTGGAAATCCGTTTCCTG
>JBAMIG010000017.1:17031127-17041377 GCA_037177335.1 Kiunga ballochi | reverse complement strand
CCAACCTATGTCTCGGCACTACCAGGTTCTCCTTCTAACCCAGAGGGCCCTGCAGTCTCGTGGATGGCAGGTGGTATCCCACAAAAGAAACTGATTACTGGTCCAGAAAACCCCACCTCAGGCCCAACCTATATCTCTGCACTACCAGGTTCTCCTTCTAACCCAGAGGGCCCTGCAATCTCGTGGATGGCAGGTGGTATCCCACAAAAGAAACTGATTACTGGTCCAGGGCTAACCTACGTCTCAAGAGAACTACCAGGTCCTCCTTCTGATCCTAAGGGCCCTGCAGTTTCATGGCTACGTGATGTGTCTCAAAAAGGGCTAACCATACCTGCTTCCAGTCCGCAAGGTTTTGGTAGACCATGGATGGTTGATGTTGGTAATCCCGATGCGTCTACATTCCCTAGTTCTGCGTTTGCCCCAGTACCTGTGACGGAGTCTTCCCCTACCCACTTGCTGCCCAGCAATCCTCAGCTTGGACCTGATGGCATGTCACCTAGTCAAGAGTCAGAGATGGTCTTTGGCCTTGACAGCAGCTTGACGCAGGGAGCAAAGAAGGAGGTATCTGAGCAGGAAATGGGTATGCTCTCGCAGGTTCCTTATCCAGAACCTGACTTTCAAGGTGGTGACTTGAGTACAACCTCCTCAGTTTTTGAACATGGAAGCTCTGTGCAGGAAATGGAAGGCCACAATATGGATCAGATGTCTCCTTATGCTGCTGCTGCTGCTCGGATGCCTCCTATTCCAGGAGGAAACCTGGATCCAGTGGGACCAGTTCCAAACCTGTTCTATCTCTTCTTGACTGGCCAGCTCCCTCCTGGTACAATGTCTCATGTCCAGACGGATTATGTGGCAGGCAGGGACCATACCACTCAAACTGGCTATGAGGAATACCAGTCTGCCACTCCTGGAAACCCAAAGGCTCCAATGGCCCAGCAAACCGTTCAAGGATTTCACAGCTTAACAGGACTCTAGAAAACAAATGAGTAAAGGCAGCTTCAGTGATTGTTGCAGTTTGCTCTGTTTTTCCTTTAAATAAAGCATTTTAAAGGGATGGTTTTTGTATGTCGCCTCACTTGTATAACAATCTTAATTTAACTAAGTACTTTTCAAACTTGCCCCAATAACTGTCACCTGTACTGAGCTGCGCCAGCCAGTAAAAGTTGGGGGGGTGAACTTGGCTACACTTGTAAGGGGTTTTTCCCCCCCCCCCCCCCCCTTAATATTGACTGCGCCAGTGTATGGACACTGTATCAAAATGGTGTAAACAATCTTGCCCGGTCATGGTAATGTAAACCTTAATGCATGTAGTAAAGCTGGTAACATCCTAACCTGCAAGTTGGTGGCTCAAATGTCCTTGAGCAAGCGGATTTTCCCCCAGTTTCTCCCGGAGCTGCGTGTGTCAGTGTTAAAGCGCTTTGAGTGGACTAAAAGTGTAGAAAGAGCTTTCCAAGACCATTTACCATAATTTCTTAAAGGGGTTTACACATCGTACTGTATAATGCATTAATGTAGAACCAATTATTTTAACCCTTCCTGTGTATGGGTTTGTTCATATCTGGTGGAAAAATTAATTAAAGCTGTTTCTTTCAGTGAGCTGGATTACCATGACATTGCCTCTGTGAACCAACGCTGCCAGAACATTTGTGATTCCTGGGACCAGCTAGGAACTCTGACTCAGAAGCGGAGAGAAGCACTTGAGGTTAGACATCACATACACTGATTTTGGAGCAAGTGAGGTATCTCTAGAGCTTTCTTTATAGCTCAAAATCCTGTTAAGCGTGTTGGATTATGTGAAGTCCCCACAAGAGTGTGCCAAGGTTCTATGAACAAATAAAATTTCTTCCCAATAAGCACATTTAGATGTCTATCAATGACACGAGGAGTAAAGACCTAACTGGATCGCCTCTAAAAATCCCTGACCCATGTAGAAGTGTGAAATCGATGGACAGATGGGATGAAGGCAAAATATAGTTCTGTCCAGGAAGTGACTGGCTCTAAGCCCACTAGCCACTTCCTCTGATCCATGATTGTCATTCCGGACCTGCAAATGTGTGAGGGTCTGGGAAAAGTGCCAAGGATTAACTCTGAATGACAGTGACAGGGGGCCTTTTTCTGTCCAACCTGCTCCACATTATTCTCGTGCTTGAGGGGAAGGATTGTGTCAGTAACAACCAGGCCAGATCTTTTTTTTTTTGTTTGTTTTTTTTTGGGAGGGGGAGATTAATATGGCAAAAACAATGTTGTGCTTCTCAGCATTATTCAGCTGAATTAATAAAGCAGGTCATGGGATGTTTTGGGTGTGTCACAAAAACAGACTATTTTATTAACATTTCCTGTGCTATTTAGAGATAAGATGACAAACTGCAAATTTCTTGTGATCCTTTCAGCGCACAGAGAAGTTGCTGGAAACTATTGATCAGTTATTCCTCGAGTTTGCGAAGCGGTCAGCTCCTTTCAACAACTGGATGGAAGGTGCCATGGAAGATCTGCAGGACATGTTCATAGTTCATACAATTGAAGAGGTCCAGGTAAGCTTATCCCCCCCCACATCTAACAAATATAATGGTAATATTTTTTAGTATTGTTCCCGAGTCCAAGTAAGAGCAACTTCACCATTTGCTACTTTTTCCAGAGTTTAGTCGCAGCTCACGAGCAGTTCAAAGCTACTCTGCCTGAGGCGGATGCTGAGAGACAGGCCATCCTGGGAATTCACAATGAGGTGCAGAAAATTTCCCAGAGCTATGGGATCAAGGCCAACATTATCAACCCCTACAGCACCATTACAACAGAAGAGCTTCTCAACAAGTGGGAGAAGGTAGCTATTGTTTTAAAACTCTCTCTATTTTTCTGAGTTTAGAGAGTTTAAGGAATTCAATTAACATTTTTTCTAGCATTTTAGTAAACAACTGAAGCATTTAGTACCCAGTTAGATTAAGGTGTATAATCAAAGTATACTAGCATAAGTCTGTTAAGTGCTAAAAAGCTGTTTTCAGGGGAGTCAGTACAGCAATAATCTCTGTCCTTTTAGGTGAAGAAGCTGGTTCCTCAGAGAGATGGGTCTCTCCAGGAGGAGATGGCTCGCCAGCATGCCCATGAAAGGTTGAGAAGGCAGTTTGCTGCCCAGGCTAATGTCATTGGACCTTGGATTCAAACCAGAATGGAGGTTTGAATATATATATATACTACATAAGAAATGTAGCATTAATAAAAGATAAAAAAATAATTATTTACCAATTTTTAATACAAACCTGATATGGGGAGTTTTCATATAATTAACTCCAGGTAAATGTACTTACCATAATCATACAGATGCTAAGTTTCTTTATCATATACTGGCTGAATTTTGTTAGCTGCAAGTTAATAACTCCCTGGCCAGGCATCAGATCTTTCGACTGGAATCTGAGATCTAAATTGCTCCTAAAATTAAGTTGGCCCTGTTGCATGTGTTATCATGACAGGAAATTGGGCGCTGCTCCCTGGAGATTGGAGGAACGCTGGAGGACCAGATGACCCAGCTGAAACAAATTGAGCATGTCATTGTTGCTTATAAACCTAACATCGACAAGTTGGAGGGAGACCACCAGCTAATCCAAGAATCACTTGTGTTTGACAACAAACACACCAACTACACTATGGAGGTACGGGATGGAGTAAACGGGTGTACATGCACCAACATATTTACACTAATTGGCTTATTTTTGCTAATGTTCTTCAGGTTGATTATCACCATATTATTAGAGGTGTAGGTTGTTGTATGCTTTCATGTGTGATAGTCTTTTCTGTCCCTACATCAATAGCACATCCGTGTCGGATGGGAGCTGCTCCTCACTACCATTGCCAGAACCATCAATGAGATAGAGACCCAGATCCTGACACGGGATGCAAAGGGTATCAGCCAGCAGCAGATGAATGAGTTCAGATCTTCTTTCAACCACTTTGACAGGGTATTGACGCTACTATCATTTCACACAACACTGGCTTTTTTTTTTTTTTTTTCTTATTGTCATTTTGATTAGCCAGACAAACCAGCAAAAAAGCCACATTTCCTTCTATAGTATTTATGTTTAAAGCTTAACTTGATCAGGCTTTCTACAGCTGACCCCATAACTAATTTTAAATCGCGAGTAGATTGTCAAGACTTCATGAAGGATTTAATTAATCTTTGTTGGCAAAGATGAGACTTATCGGCACTTTGACAGTTAAAGTAATGGAAATAGAGAGCAGTCTCCTGTCTTGTTTGTTTGAATATACAGCAGTGCTTTTCATTTGTAGTATTAGCAGAGTGGGCATCATTTAATAAAATACTTGTATGACATGGACTGTAATCTTTTTACATTTCCCTTCTATGAACCTAAAACTTGACATGATTGCAGAAGAAAAATGGAGCCATGGAAACGGATGACTTCAGAGCCTGTCTCATCTCAATGGGTTATGACTTGGTATGGTATCTGTTGTTGGGTGAATGGGTTTATTCACTCTATATGCATGAAGACACTCACATTCTCCAATCACACGTGTCTTAGGGAGAGGTGGAGTTTGCCCGAATAATGATGTTGGTGGATCCAAATAGTACAGGGATTGTCTCCTTCCAGTCTTTCGTTGACTTTATGACCAGAGAGACTGCTGATACAGACACTGCCGAGCAGGTTGTGGCATCCTTCCGGATCTTGGCAGCTGATAAGGTATGTGTGCAACTGCTGCAACATGCTGGCGCACAGGCAGATATTTTAAGCCAGTGCTACTCTTGTTTAGTAATGTCGCCATTTGGGGAAATAACGGGTACTTGGATGAATTCTAAATTAAATGTTTTTGCCAACACAGCCCTACATACTCGTGGATGAGCTTAGGAGAGAGCTTCCTCCTGAACAAGCAGAGTATTGCATCATGAGGATGCCACCTTATGCCGGCCCTGGAGCGCCCCCAGGTGCATTGGACTACACCGCCTTCTCTACTGCCCTCTATGGAGAGAGCGACCTTTAATCTGACCAGAAAGCCACATGTGTACTGACCCTTTTACTTTCCCATTGCTTCCCACCCTAAATGCCTTCAATCCATTTATGAAATTAAATCTATAAATGCAGCAGATTAAACGTGTTTAACTAAGTCAAAGCATTCATTTGTGTTTTGATGCATTAATCTTTCTGTAGTCATGCCAGTTAATGTTATGTTTCCTGGTACTATATGTCCTTATAAATAAAGTTAAATTAGAAAAAAAATGAGTCAAGCTATGTATTTAATGTATAAATAATTGGAAACAGATCCTTCTCCAATTAAGGTAAATTTATGAGACACAAGCAACATAATGATGTGGTTTATCAAGAAAAAAGTCCTTTTTGCTTGCAGTATTATGTATTTTAATATTTTCACTGTCTGTCTTGGCAATAAAACCCTCTGAGAATGCCTTTTGAGTTGCAAAAGTGGGTTACTGTTTGTCAGTCTGTCAAAGCCGTTACAGATCCACTGCTATCCATCAATAAATAGTGGGCTCCCAAAGGGCTCAAAAAATACATTAATAATGGAGGGGAAAAATGGGGAAACTGCATGATTGCAAAAGAAAACGTTTACAAGAGCCCAGTGCTTTAAAAACCACACAGAAGACTAAATATGCAATATTCATGTTTGGACAAATGTATTCCTAAACTTTCTCTGGCAGCAAATAATGCACAGAAGCTTGATGTATATCAGAAATGCACACCAAAAGGCAACACAATAAATAATAAAGAGATAAAATACTCATTCCTATTTGATGTTGGCAGCAGTAGATGCAAAAATAATCTTGTGCTTTATTATGCATGTGCAGAATGACTGCAGTGACCTCACCACTTGTCTTCTAACACAAATTTGATAACTCCTACATGCCTTTTGGATATAATAAAGCATCCTCAATAATGTATGAAGATGTTCTTGGATGTACACTTGCCTCTATATCATTTGTGGAACATTCTGTTTATGGCATCTTTGTGATAGTCTTGGTGGGGAAAAAAAGACTGTTAACTTGAACATTGTAAAATGGTAACAAAAATAATGAAATTATTAAATTATATTTTCTGTGAATATCATTGGCCACAACATAAAGACCAAACTCAAAACAGAACTTAGTGGGAATGTAAAACACCCATCAAAAGCAAGCAATTTTAAATTTAATTGTGACTTAGTGTGACTAAAAAAACTTGGTCTCAAACACCAATTTTCTCTGAATGAAATGTTCTGATTTTCCGTCAAAATGTAATTAGTTATATTTGTAGCAAAATAAAGATTCCCCAGCAGGGCTGACAAATTAAAGAACATTTTTGGCTCTCATCAAATAGCTTATTTAAATTGTACATCAGTGTAATGGATTAATTCAATAAACTTTTTCCGACTAATCCAACCATTCACTAAATCTATTGTTTCAATTATGTCTTTCCTTTGCAATTTGTCACTGTGCTAGAAAAATAAGCCATAATTAATGTGTAAATGCATGATTCTTAGGACTGGGGCATGTTAAACTACCACTTATTATTTATTTTAATGCAATAGTAAAGGAAAAAAAAACATTTTTTTCAAGTATATTTTTACTAAGAAAAGGATCTTACACTTTTTCTGTGGTCAGAAATTATAGGCTGAGGCCTCCATGCAATTTTTTTAACAGTCTATGGTGTAAATACAACTCATTCATTGTGGTTTGATAGGTTGAATTAAAAGCATGCAGACACCTTCTTATCATGTAACATAGATAGATTAAATATGGGTTTTTAAAATGTATGTTCATTATTTTTTCAAGTATTTGAAATTGAAACAGAATTTATTTGGTGAATTTATAGACTAACAGTTCAGTTGGTATTTAAGGAATGAAAAGCTGAAATGTATTTTTTTTAAGAAGGCATAAAAATATTTGACTATTTTTTATGTAAACCGTTGACTGTATAAAAAAAGCCTTAAACTGAAATGTGGTGCTTTTTCTCTGCAACTGTTTTCCACAGCCGAAAATGTTTGTAAACATTTTTATAAAAATACTATGCCACGATATTCCCTGGTGAACAGTGAGTTTGATTCTGATTTCTTTCTTAAATCTCCATTCAACCTGCCAACATGGTTGTTGAAAAAACAAAATGGCGCCTTATGGCGCCAGTTTTTCTCAACGATTTATCGTTATTATGGCGAGTGGATGGTTCACAGACATATACAGTACAACAATGTCCATTTGCCTGTGTGTATGGATTATGGATTGTCGTAATGTTTACTGCGGCCACGTGAGGGTCGGCTCCCCTTCTCATGTGATTGGTTAGCATTGAATCGATATTGTCGTTGACTCCGCCCACTCAGTTAAACCTCACCGTACTTTCCCGTTCTTCATACTTCAACGGAGCGTTCGTGTCCTCAACACAATTTCTACAGTTCCTGTCAAATGTGACCTATTGGCGAAACTATGACTGAAAATGGGGAAGGTGACGATGAATTTCAGTTTTTACGAATGGTGAGTCAACCACAATTCAAATTAAATGTTATTTGATATTGTCTAATTAGGTGTTAAACCACAAGATAAACTCTACTCGTAGACTAACACCCTTAGGAAGGGAATGACGTCATATTCAATTTATTATAAAATAATATATTTTTTAGTTGCATTCTAAACAAACAAACAAGCAAAATCAAATAAATGTTTTTTTAATTTATTTTTGGGCTAAAATGATTTAGTCTCTTTGCATGGAAATTATTTTCCACATGTCTGGTATAGCAACAATAAAATAAAGTTAATTTTAGCAAAAAATAAAAGTGTTCTTTTTTGCTGCTTATTGTATTGATATCATGTAGTTTTCAGCTGCTTACTGTTATCTTGATCACTAATTTTTAACTTACTGACATTATAGACAGGCTTCCACATGGCCTACTCCCATTCCCCCCTAGCTGTCAGTGTCTCCTAGCTGCAAAATGTTCTCTCACAGCTTGTAATCCCTGGCCCTTGATAACTGGACTCCCGCAGAGTGTCTGATACACAAATGAGACACAAACACATATTCAGCCATGCAGATTGATAGATTGGAGCAAATTAATTTAGTGAGATGGTTCCATGATATGCCTGCCATGCAAATATATGTGGCCTCCCTCTGAGCAGTTGCTCAGCTGTGATAGGAAGCTCCCCACATCCAGATCAACCATTTCTCATTTAATTGGTAGATGACAGGCGGAACATTTTCTAATTTCCCCCCTTATCAAATATATCATTTCAGTGAAATCGTAAACCTGTTTGAATTTTCTCTACCCATTTTCATCCTCTTTTGTGATGTTTTCTGAAGTGATTTGAAAGACAACACCATTACAATGATACAATGAGAGACTTTATTGTATCGGTTGCAATATCAATCAAAACCAGATTAAAGGTCGAAGGCTGTTGCACTTTCATGAACACAGATCTAAGTGTTTTAGCCTTTAGGATGCCTCTGCAATGGGCAATGTGTTCGACTGATATAGAGTGCTGCTGATATGAAGAGTGGAAAGAAGGGTGAAGCAGGGGTCAGATAGAGCATCGTCTTCCCAATATGGAGGTTTGTAGCCTGGTTGCAGAGAGGTGTTGGTATTCCTTGTCATCTGCTGTCCTTTACAGCAATTCCTTAAATAGATAGCGAGATAGATGGATAGAGACACCTAATTTGTTTGACATTGTCCATGTGGCATTTAAATGGAGATAAGATTAATATGCAATGACAGAAATTTCCTGTACATGCAGCTTTAGTGGAACAAGCCAATTTCCTGCTGTTGTAAAATCACGCTAACATGGCAGGCCTAAACACATAGATCCCTTGGTTGTTTCTATACTTGGTTTATTGTCACTTTAAAAGAATATTTAATAAATAGTCATTTCTGTGTGTCGTTTTCTCAGGGAGATGAGGTGGTTTTACAGAGCACATTCACCTCACAAGGGGAACATTTGAAGCTCTGTCTTGCTGCTGAAGGATTTGGCAGCAGACTTTGCAGACTGGAGCCAACTTCCAACTGCAAGGTAAAGAACTGCTCCTCAGTGGATGCAGCCTTCCTCCACCTTGCCAGATTTTCATTTGTTAGTTACTGTGATGTGAAAAAGAAGATTAAAATGATCCATATAATTAACAAAAATATATTTTAAAAGGTTTTATTCAAATAAATAATAATAAAAAAAGCATTATCTTACAAAATCTCTTTTAAATTTATTTTCTGAGCTGGATGTTTGGTTCTGTAAAATTCACATGAAGTCAAATGTTTGTATTTCTAACTTAAAATACTAAGGCCCTTTTTTCTTTACCACCATTTTAATCACCTGATTTGTTTGTTATATTCCTTGTCATTAATAGCACTTGGCTTGTGTAACAAGCAGACAGACATTAAATTATCTTTGGTTTGTTTTTGACAGAACGTTCCACCAGATCTCTCTGTATGTGCATTCGTCCTGTCCCAGTGTCTCTCTGTCCGAGCCCTGCAGGAAATGCTGGCACACAGTAAACAACTAGCAGAAGAAGTGAGTGTTTTTTACTCCCTGTGTAAACCCAAATGAAGATGCCTGATTTTTGCATATGCCCTGATGCCATTTGTGTAGTAAAATGTAATAAATACAACTATTATACAATATGAGCCGGTGGCAAAACATTTGTCTATCATTTTTTTCACGAGGTATATTTTACATTAAAGAAAATAGTTTAGCCAGTGTGTCTTTGCTGAAGTACTTAAACATTTCTCTCACCATTTGTCCTGAATTCTTATTTTTACCACTGAGGTCAAGAAATAGTGCAATGGATATCATCTTCAAACAAACGTTGGGAACTTTAGGCGCCAGTAATCCAGTTTATGAGCCACTGGCTTAAATCACAATGTCTTACTTTTTCCACACTCTGAGGTAGCAAACTGTTCAAACACTGAAAAATGAGTGATCTTGAGCACCATATTTTTACATCTAAGTCAAGCCAAGACAACTTTATTTATAAAGCACATTAAAAACAGCATCAACTATTGAACATGGAATAAAAATGAGTTATTGTATGAAATATATCAAACAAATAAAGAAAATAATAAAGACATGGGTGACCAGGAAGTAAGCATGGACGTACTGCAGGTTAGGGAGGTATTTTTAAATGAATTTAAAATTTTATTAATTTTAACCCTTTTTGGCCTGATGTTGCATATTTGATACATACTGTTTCTGAGACATGTTGCATCATCTTATGGCAGAAACTTCACTCATAATGTTGTTGTTTAACACATGATACTGGTCTCCTGGACCCTGGTGACCACCAGAC
>JBAMIG010000017.1:17004067-17015381 GCA_037177335.1 Kiunga ballochi | reverse complement strand
CGGGGTACACCCTGGACGGGACGCCAGTCCATCGCAGGGCTAACACACAGAGACGAACAACCATGCACACTCACACTTGCTCCTATGGGCAATTAGGAATCACCAATCAGCCTATCCCCAAGGTGCATGTCTTTGGACTGTGGGAGGAAGCCGGAGTACCTTATTCTTCAAAAACCCTATATATCCATTAATATTATTGCCTATTTATCTACTATTTTGAGTTTTAAACTTAATCAATGCATTTATTTTTATTGTCTGTCTTAGGTATGAGCTTCTCAATGGTTACAGACCTGCTCCTTTAGATTTAAGCCAGGTTATTCTCAGTACAGAAGATGAGGATGTGGTTAATCTGCTGGCAGAGAATGAACACAACCTGTGGGCCAAAGAGCGTATCAAACAAGGATGGACTTATGGAACTATACAGGTGTTTGTTCTGTGCCAAAACTGCTGATAATGTAAAAATGTTTGATAGTAATTAGATTCCATGTATATTCATGCAATGTGTTCAATAAAAACAGACGTTGGAATAGTTTTCTGGTCAATATGATTGTCCATGTTGCTTATTGGATCTGTGCTTGCAGGATGTGAAAGCAAAGCGGAGCCCACACCTTGTGCCTTACAGCCTTCTTGATGAAAGAACAAGGAGAACAGGCAGGGAGAGTGTCAGAGAGGCTGTGTGTACCCTTCTGGCATTTGGTTACAGCCTTGAGCTCCTCAATCAGGAATGCAGTATGTCTCAATACTTAATATTATTTTTCAACTCGCAATTCAGTTTATTAAAGGTCTGCTTATTGTAGACTGCAAGAAGTAATCAGCATATATTTTAATAAGTCTTAGTTTGTTTCCTCAGCAAGTAAAAATAGTACATGTTATTAGTTACACTGTTTTAAAAAAAAAGTATTTAAAACATATTAACATAACTGTGACATTTGTCATTATTGCATTGAAAAACAAACTAATAATATTTAGGTGCATCACAGTTTTTATTTCAGGAGATAACCGTATTTGCTTTGTTTCTCTGACTGACAGCCACATTATTAAAGCCATGCCTCTTCTCTGAGGAGAAGTGCCGAGTGTTCAGACCAGATAAATCATATGCTGTGACCAGGGGGATGTGGTATTTTGAATATGAAGTACTGACAGAAGGGAGTATGAAAGTGGGCTGGGCCCGACCAAGCTGCGCTCCAGATAAAGAGCTGGGCTTAAATGACCAGGCATTTGTCTTTGATGGATTTGAGGTGAGTCATTCAAATTTCATAATCATCGGCTATTGTCTTGATGAAACAACCATCCCAGCCTGTATCACAGAGTAAATTTTTAAATTATTAGTTTTGTTTCTAGACTTCCATAGCAACATGTAACTTATTTTTTGCAAATATACGTTATTCTACTGAATATTCATCTGGTTATGTTATTTAAGCATCAAGATCCAGAAACAATTCATTTGTATGTAACCAAGCAATTCAATATTTAAAAGACAATAAAATAGATTAATATGTTTAGTAGACACTTGGAGTGTCAAATCTGCAGCCCAGCTTTAATAGATTTTTATATATTTAAAATCTTAAATTTGGCATGATTTTAATCTAATTAATAGAATAATAGATGATAACACAAGTAACAACCATGCACCTTTTCTTATGGGAAGGTTCATACAACTGTTACACTTTCAACCTTAAATGTTTTGTTTATTTGTTTAAAATTGCATGTTTACTCAGTCTTGTACATAAAAACAGTTTAAGGCATCTGTTAATGTTGACTATTTTAAATGAGTCACTACTACACTATATCCGCAATTATCTCCTGCTTTTTGGACGTAAGGCAGAGAGTAGTGTGAAGTCAGGGTTACATCTCATACGGTTATAGGCTTTACCGCTACACCAACCTCTGACTTTTCCCACTAATCTCGTTGCATGGTTTGATTTCAACAATTGTAAAAATAATTGTTTAACATTTGAAAAATTACAAAACAGATTTTTAAAAATTTGTTTAATAATTTGATGGTTACTGAGCTGTATTTTATGTCTGTTTACAATATTGTGATGCAAAGTAGATTTAACTAGCTGCAATTTAAGCTATTACAACAATAACGGGTCAAATATGTAATTATTTGTCATTATTAAGGAACTAATGGGCTCTATAGCAGTAGTTCTCAAACTATTTGTTTGTTTTTCATGTGATGACTGAGGGATTAATGGTGTGAAACCTCAAATCCTGCAGTCATCCTCTAAAACTGGTCAGAATCTTAATAAATTAGGAATGTAAAGCAGTTTTAGTGGATTTGGTTTATCGATTAGGCCTGGACATGCTTAATGGGTTGGAAAATTAAGATGCTAATTTTACTGATTAATAAAAAACCCAAATTTATTTGATAAATGTGGGAAAATAGTTTTTTACAATCATCTGGCGATTGCTCTATAGCAGAAGGAATTGTGTTTTTTTGGTTGGATATTTTTCATAGTAAATACATATTTACTTTAACGTAGAAGGTTTTTTTTTCTATCTATTACATTTAGTCAAATTCACATTAAGAGATCTAATTTTTTCTTCCACATTTATTTTCACTGTCAGGCTCAGTGGTACCATCAGGGTGGGGAGCCACTGGGACGCCCTTGGTGTCAAGGTGATGTGGTGGGTTGCTTGGTGGACATGGTTGAAAGCACCATGATGGTCACACTCAATGGAGAGCTGCTATTAAATGAGAGAGGATCGGAGGTGGCTGCCAAGGACTTCAATATCAGAGATGGTTTGGAAAAGCATTGACTTCATGAAATATGTTGTACACAGTTTGATTCAACCAGGGCCACAGTCCAGGAGATTTTCCATTTATCCTTACTCCAACACAGCTGACTCCATTGAGTCAATGTCCAGATCTTAATAGGTTCTTAGATCTATTTAATTTGGTTCAGGTGCGCTGAAGCAGGAATACATGGAAAGCCTCCTGGATTGGGGCCCTCATAGGACTGAATTGAGTACCCCTGTTGTACACTGACATTCTATTAACTTGTATGAGAAATCAAGACAGTAGATTTAACTAAATCACACTGATAATTTCTATTTTTCCTTTTTAAACCATATGGCTTTCTATCATTTCCAGGCCTGTTGCCTGTCGTTAGTGTTGGGGTAAACCAGATGGGGAGGCTGAACCTGGGCCGCCAAGTGGACTCTCTGCGGTACTTTTCTGTGTGTGGCTTACAAGAGGGCTATAAACCTTTTGCCTTCAATATGGCCAAAGACCCAGCCTTCTGGATGAGTTGGAAACGGCCTGAATTCACAACCATACTGCCTGATGATCATAACTTACAAGTTAGTTCTGGAGCGTATAAGATCAAAAGCATCTTAATAGCTTTTTTTCTGTGACTTCTGAATTGACAATAACTGTTTGCACAATCTACATCAAGGTTACCAGAGTCAGGGGCTCTGTGGATTCCTTCTCCAGCTTGAGGGTGTCTCAGCAGTTGTTGGCACATCATGGTGCGGGATGTGAGATGGGCTTTTACCGACTCAGCATGCCTATAGAATGTGCTGCCATCCTCAAATGTCCTGCAGAGGGTGTCCTTCCAGGGCCCTCTAATGCTCTCCCTCCAGCTTCAGGTTCAGTGTTATTCAACATGTTAAACAGTTTGCATATGAACAACATGAGAACTCGTTTAGCTTGCCTAAATGTTACAGAAATAGCACTGTACCTGATGAATTATATGTATATATGTGTATGATCTCATTCAAACAGATTATCCACTCTGGATTACTGATATTCTGCTTTCATGACCTTGGTTAATTATTGTGCTTAAGCTCCCGAGGGCCACTGTGTAATTAATGCTTGTTGCCCTTTAAGGGAGGAGAGAGCAAGAGGACATCGACTCTGACTTTGAGGTTCTGATGAAGTCAGCACACAGCTTTGCAGGCTCAAGAGATGAACTCAACCATAAGGATCATAGCCATGAAAAAACATCGAAACTGAAACAACGGTGTGTTTTTCAGAGATGCACAAAGTTATCTTCAAGATATTCCTGTCGGATGATATGATTTTAACAAATACCAGGATAAGATGCATAAGCTACTTGTTTTGTTTAAAACAATTGTTTATTTACACGATGCAAATGATTGTAAAATATCAGTAAAAAAAAAGTCAACACTGTGAATCCCCGGAGATTCGCAAAGTATTGATCAAGTACTTTAAATTAAAAAACAAAATGGATGCTCCAGTTATTTTCATTGTACCACAGTACGAATTGCTGTAGAGTCCAAGGACAGCAGCATTGTTATAAATTAAGTTTCCATTTGGTATGATGCCAAATAAAGTAGAAATTAATACAAAGTGAGAATTTAGATTCACTCTTTTTATCACAACCATTATTCATCTATAGTAATCATTCTACTTGTTGTGGAAGCTGACATGCATCTATTGTTTGTAAGGTTTTTAATGAAGAAGACCAAACCAGGCTTAGTCAGCAGCAACTCGTCTGCACGGCTGCTTGAGGATGTTGTCGTTGACAAAGATGACCACGATCACCTTATCCAGAGCTCTAGAGTAAGGTTTTGTTTTTCTCATTACCATACCTCATTATAAAAGCTAATTAGAAATACATTTGCACTTTGTGATTTCCAAAAAGGTTTTTTTCATTCATCTACTGCAGAGTACGCAAAAAGTCAATGTCTTATGTACTTACAGTTCTTGTGTCTCAGATCTTTACCAAACCAAAAACAAAATAAAAAAAATAAAGAGCAAATATAACTTTTATAACTAGATGTAAAAATTGAAAAATGACATTTATTGACCACTCTGTTTCAGTATTACTATTCAGTCAGAGTGCTTCCTGGCCAGGAGCCATTTAATGTGTGGGTCGGCTGGGTGACTTCTGACTTTCATGATGCCACGTTTGACATTGATAAAATCCACACGGTGACCGTCACCCTTGGAGACGACACTGGCAAAGTTCAGGAAAGGTTAGTGCTTGGGAACATGGTGACATTTATATGTTAACACTTTTACACCATGTTAAATACAAATTGCACTCAGGGTTGACTATTAAATAGGCCAATATTACTATTGACTATTATATGTAGAATATTACCCTTATTGTAAGATGAAGCATTAGGCCATTATAAAGACCCTTGTGTTCCTATTCTTTTGCAGTGTGAAGCGCTGCAACTGTTACATGGTGTGTGCTGGAGAGGCAACAGGCTTGTCTCAAAGTAGAAGAAGTGCAGGATTGGAAATAGGCTGTTTGATCAATTCAGCGACTGGGGTGCTTACTTTTACCTCTAACGGCGTGGAGATGTCAACCTTCTACCAAGTAGGTCATACAAAAAAGTGTTTTAACATCTTTTTATAGCAACCAGCATGCATTACATGATCAAACTGAGAAAAAAAGTCTGTTTTTTTATTCAAAACCAGGTGGAGGCAAGCACAAAGCTGTTTCCTGCAGTTTTCATCAAACCCACCACCAGCAACATGTTTCAGTTTGAGCTCGGCCGGATCAAGGTTGTTTCACTTTTATTCTGTCTAAAGCCCTTTTCATGCAGTGCATATGTAACAGTATTAGCATGAGAAATTGCTTTGTAACGTTTCATCTTGCGTTGTCCAGACATGTCTGTGAAAGTAGCAGATAATACATCCAATGCATAGTTAGAATGTCAGCTTTTCACTTGAACCAGAAAGAGCCAGCTAACTGTTGCTGATTAATGACCACAAAAATGAAGTTTTTAGTGGTAGCTTTCCCACAACATATTGTTTTACCGTAAACTTTGCCAACAGATATGCTGCATTGTGGAAGACAAATGTTTTTGGATGGGAAGCTAAAAGTTTTGACCCTTTTTGATGATCTACAATGCTGTATGTCTTCTTTTCAATCCAGAATGTAATGCCGCTGTCTTCTGGTTTGCTGCGAAGTCATACAAGAAATCCCACTCCTCAGTGTCCTCCAAGGTTTCAGGTTCAGCGTTTGATCCCTGTTTCATGGACCAGAGTACCAGACAGTGCATTAAGGGTGCTGGTAGACCGGCCAGATGAGCACCAGGGCTGGAGAATCCAGTGCTATGAGCCCCTGCAAGTCATGACCCTTCAGATTCCAGATGAAAGAAGGTTAAAAAGTCTAAATTTAGGATATGCTTTTGTGTCGACTGGTGAAGATGAAGCAAATAGGATTTTGTTTATAATAGATTTAATACCATATAACCTTTGTTCTGTGAACACAAAGTTGCACAAACTAATTGAGGAAATCTACAAAAAAATGTACCAAATGTTGCAAATTTATTCCCTTCTTTCTAAACATTAAACATGTTTTAACTAGATTTAGACCACAGAACATTGAAATAGTCTTTACTGTTTGACATCCACACAGGTGTGTTGACATTTTGGAACTGTCCGAACTTGACGACCTGTTCACCTTTCATCTCAAAACGCTTCTCTTCTACTGCTCGCTATGCGCTCATAGCAACACCAGAGTTTGCCAAGCTCTGTGCAGCCACGTCGATCAGCAGCAGTTCCTTTATGCTTTTCAGAGCCCTCACCTCCCCGGTCTACTCCGCTCTGCATATTATCAGCTGTTTATTCAGGTACTTGCTTGTAGAATGTCATGCTTTCTTTTTTTTTTACTTGACAGGGTTATTAAATTTATAATGATTGTTTTTGTCCTTTTTTAGATTTACCTGAGCAGCCACACCACAGCTCGTCTTATAATGAACCATGAATACATCGTTCCAATGACTGACCGAACCAGAAAAATCTCTCTTTATCTCAGCCCTGTTAATGATACATTTGAAGAAGGGAATAGTCAGCTTCCAGAGGGAATACCCAGCACCAGCCATAGCGCATCCCTTAAACCACAGATGCATTTTTCATCTCCTTGTTTTGTCAGGGGTGATGGGTTGGAAGGAGACGATGCAGTTCAAAAGCCCGGCACAGACAGCCCAGAAATCCCTCTGGACATATTGAGGAATCTGACTGTGGAGATGCTAACAGTTGGAGTTTCAGCTGTGGGTCAAGCTGTGAGGGATCCTCCTGGAGGCAATGTTGAACTTCTGCTTGTCCCTATTTTAAGACTGTTGTACAATCTCTTAGTTATAGGGGCGTTTGGAGATGAAGACCTTGGAAAGGTTCTTAGACTGATAGATCCAAGTGTGTTCTCATTAAAGGCCAGATACAAAAAGGAGGAAGAAACTGAAAGAAATAAACGTGAACAAAAAGAGACTTGCAAGCAAGAAAACGACTCCATTAAACAAGGACTTCTTCAAATGAAGCTTCCAGAAGGTGTTAAACTTGAGGTGTGTTATCAGACCTTTTTTAAAATGAATTATTCCCTCATTTTGACTCTTTGAACTAAATGTAATTTGATTTAGCAACAAATCTTTGTTTTTAGGTCTCCATAACCTGCCGAAACTAATCAACAGGGAACGTTTTGTGTGTTTTCTTTTCTAGCTTTGCCACCTGCTGTCATACCTGTGTGACTGCCAGGTGCGTCACAGAGTAGAAGCTGTGATTGCATTCTCGGACAACTTTGTGCATCAGCTGCAGGAAAACCAACGTTTTCGCTACAATCAGGTCATGCAGGCCCTCAACATGTCTGCAGCACTCACTGCTCGCAAGACAAAAGAGTTTCGCCTACCTCCACTGGAGCAGGTTGAGTGGATCAAACCGGACTGATAGATATTAAATAGAAGGATTAAGGAGTAGAAATACTTGGATTTTTAGCAGTTTTGTACTGTTACAGACATGATGACTTACTCTGAGATTTTTATAAGATATCTTTTTATTTGTTAAAGTATTACCTAATGTGAGTATTTTATAACTTTTCCAAAGATCAATATGCTACTACGCTTCAGAGAGGATGAGCAAGAAGAGAACTGTCCATGTCCAATAGAAATCCAGCAGTTCCTGCAGGAATTCCATCATCTTCTCATCACACACTGCGGTGGGAATATTTTCTGTCTTTCATTGATTCAGTATTGATTTTCATTCAGACCATGAAAAAATTATAAGGAGATACTTTTCATAGTTGCCTCTGAAGAAATCCCAACTATTTGTCCTGTAATGTACAGGCATTAAAGTGGCCAATGAGTCAGATGATGAAGATGATGCGGAGATCTCTTTAAAGGATAGACTTTGTGGTCTTGTGGCAAGAATCTCTGGACGTAAAGAGGCGCCTGGTGAAACACCGTGTAGCTCACTTAGTTCAAGTCAGTTTTTATTGTTTTGTTTTTATTTATTTGTGCATTTACATTGTGTTATTACCTGCAAATGAGCATATTGTCCAAGATTAAATTATATATGAATACAGCTGTTTCAAAACACAATAGGAAGATAATTATGGTTACAAGAAACTTACTGGTTAGGAAGTTAATATGTGACCCATATACTGTAACAAAATGCTATTTATGTTCACTAAAAGTTTTTTTTTAACAGAACTGCAATAATTCTTTTATTTCCACTTCTTAATTGCTGTAAATTTGCAGAGTCCCTCAAAAAGCTGATTTCTGACACAATGGTGCGCTGGGCTCAAGAGAGTGAGGTAGAGGACCCTGAACTGGTGAGGGCTATCTTCTTGTTGCTACACCGCCAGTATCGGGGCCTTGGAGGCCAAATGGAGGAACCGCTCTCAAAGGCATATACAGTCAGCCAATCATCAGTGGAGGACACCATGGGTCTCTTGTCCTCTCTAGGCCAAATTCGCTCTCTGCTCAGTGTCCGCATGGGGAAAGAAGAAGAGAAGCTGATGATCAGAAGACTCGGGTAGGAAGAGCTTGTTAGCACAAGCTTCTCTTGATATCTTTTCATCTTTTTTTTAAAGGTTACAATACTTATGCCACTGTATACTTTGTTTTTTGTGATGTACACAGGGATATAATGAATAATAAAGTTTTCTACCAACATCCCAACTTGACGAGAGCTTTGGGGATGCATGAGACTGTGATGGAGATCATGGTAAATGTGTTGGGGGAAGGAGAGTCAAAGGTGAGCGAAAAATCAAAAGATATGAAAGTGGAGAGCATGTCATAAGCTGTTAGCATTTACAAATAATAAAACTGTGTTTTCTTCAATGGGCATTAATAATAATGGGCGACTTATTTTTTATTTACATGTTTTGTTTAGGAAATTAGCTTTCCCAAGATGGTGGCCAGCTGCTGTCGATTCCTTTGTTACTTTTGCCGGATCAGCCGTTACAATCAAGGTGCTCTGTTTGACCACCTCAGCTACCTACTAGAAAACAGCAGTGTTGGACTCGGTAAATACTAAAATTATTTAATAATTTAAATGTATTTGAGTTATTTTAAATATATATAGATTCTGTCCATGTGGTTAAAAACAAACAAACCAAACAAAGACAAACAAACCTGAAATTACGCAACATTTCTGTTGTGCTAGCATTATTTTATGCCTTTTTGCTATAGCCTCACCATCCATGCGAGGATCCACACCCTTAGATGTTGCAGCAGCCTCTGTTATGGATAATAATGAACTGGCTTTATCTCTGAGGGAACCCGACCTAGAGAAGGTGGAGATATATCTTTTACTTTTTTTAACACAGAGAAAGCATCACTGTATATTTAAATAGCATTATTTATCAACACTGCACATTTAACACTCACTTGGTAGATGTGTCAGTGCAAAGCTGACATAATAACTAAACAAAGAAATGCTGATGCAGCTTTTTATGATGTCTTTGTTTTACTATCCAGGTGGTACAGTACCTTGCTGGCTGCGGTCTGCAAAGCTGTCAAATGCTGGTGGCAAAAGGCTACACTGATATCGGATGGAACCCTGTAGAGGGAGAACGTTATCTGGATTTCCTACGCTTTGCTGTCTTTTGCAATGGTACATTTAAATTAATAAGCTTTTAATGTCTTAATCTGCAGTTTTGATCATCAGTAAGTGTTGTTATTATTTATGTCTTTTTATGTTTTTACTCGTAAAGTGTTCAAGACTTGTAGGATTTTTAATATTATTTACTACTTTAAAGTGCAAAGATAAAAAGGTATTAGAATCTGCATCATGTTATCCTTCCAGTTAACCTAGCCATTCACAATAGAAGCAATTTAGTCTATCATCGATTTTTTTTCTTACTGCAATTGAAGGAGATTTCCTCCTGGCAGTCACAGAGTGTTTGTTGTCATAGTAACACCCATAAGCAGGCCAGGTGTAGTTTAGTATAAGACAGGTATCCTGTACACATATGTAATAGACACAGTAATATGTAGTTATTCATTGGAATAGGATGTATTTAATTATAAAGCAATTTAGTAAAATAGATTAAAAAGTCCAACAGAACTGCTTTTTTAATTCAATAAATTTAATGGTAATCAATCCCCCAACCCTCATTTAAATTTTTACCTTCAGGACTGTTCATTATCTAGCTTAATTAAAATGATAAGGAAAATTAGAATTAGGAATTAATTTTCAAAACATGTCCCAGCAAATAAATACCACTATTGAGTTTGAAATTTTGAATTTGAACATTAAAATGCATTAGCAGGAAGGATTTTTCATTTTCAGGCATGTCCTTTTCATTTTCTTAGTTATGTCACAAAATGATACCAAAGGGGATCACACTCAACCTTCACAGAAAGGTCTATTTAGAGGAGGGTCTATCAGATAGTTGAACCACAGATTGAGGAGGAGCAGTGTCATTTATGTGGACAGTGGACCAGCTCTATGCCCTCTTCAGGGTCCTGGAGGGAGCATGGGAGTTTATCCAACTTGTCAACTGTGTTTTGTGGACTCGGTGAAGGCGTTCAACCATGTCCCTTAGGAACTCCTGTGGGGGTGTTCTGGAAATATGTATGAAACCCCTTTAATACTCCATTTAAATGTGAGCTGTCCAGGCCTTGACCGATCGGTATCAGAACTTGTTTTGCATTGCTGGCAGTAAATCGAATTAGTTTCCACTTAGGGTTGGACTCTGCCAAGGCTGCCCTTTATCACTAATTCTAGAAACTGAAGGCACAGCAGAAGTGTTGAGGGGATCCAGTTTGGTAGCCTCAGAATTGGGTTTCTGCTTTCTGCAGATGATGTGGTTCTGTTAGCTTCATCTGGTTGTAATCTCCAGCTCTCGCTCAAGCAATTTGCAGAAGTGTGAAGCGGCTGGTATGAGAATCAGCACCTCCAAATGTGAGACCATGGTCCTCGGCCTGGGGTCTGTCTCCTAAGGATTAGGGATGAGTTCCTGCCCCAAGTGGAGGAGTTAAATTATCTTGGGGTCTTGTTCACAAGTGAGGGAAGGATGGAGTGTGAGAGCGACAAGCAGATCAGTCTGCAGCAATGCAGACTCTGCGCTAGTCTGGATAATGGATAATAATCTTTTTATAAGAGAATGGA
>JBAMIG010000017.1:16993844-17003967 GCA_037177335.1 Kiunga ballochi | reverse complement strand
TATATAAAATTAAAGTACATGCCCTGCTCAGTCTTCTCTAGCATTTAACTCACAATGTTTGTTTTCCTGTTCATTTTCTGTTCTCTTCTCGACTGCAGGTGAAAATGTCGAGGAAAATGCTTATGTAGTGTTGAGATTGTTGATTCGTCGGCCAGAGTGTTTCGGACCCGCACTTAGAGGTGATGGGGGCAATGGACTCCTTGCAGCCATGGAAGAAGCCATCAAAATCTCTGAGGATCCATCAGTGGATGGACCTTTGGTTACCCACCAGTCCAACAGAACACTGTCAGTATTTAATAAACAGAACTAATAGGTGATATGTGTGAAATCAAGTCAAACTAAACCTATAACTGACTACAGATTTTCAGTCAAACACCTTATTTGTGAAAGTCTATCCAAATTAATTGAGAAGGCTGCTTTCTGTTTTTGTGTTTTGACATTCCCAGAGATGTTGTCCAGGACAGTGAGGATGACCTGATTCACATGGGGCACGCCATCATGACCTTCTACTCTGCTCTTATTGACTTGTTGGGTCGTTGTGCTCCAGAGATGCATGTGAGTGTTTCACTAGCCCTTAAAGTTACCCAATAAAGTTACTCATACTGCCACACAGGTGGATATGTAGTGAAAGGAATGCAGTAAACAAACTTTAATGCCCTATTTATTTTAATGTGTGGATAGATGAGAAAGACGTGCAGAACAAATTGATTTATAAAACACTTTTCATACATAAAGCTGAATTTTACAAAATGCCTGCATTAGTTCATAATTTTGATATACAATGTGTTTATATCTGATCTAATGCAGCGCTTTAACTTAACCAATCTTAGCTTTTATGTGGTTCAGTAAAAAACATTAAATTATTAGAAGTTTTTCCCAACCAAATGTGGAGTGCAAAATGATTTTTGTTTTTATTTGACTTATTTGTCAATATAGTATACGTCAGTATACGTGTGTGTGTGTGTACAAGTAAGCCATTACTGGTAGACTTTTAGGTTTTCTCTTGATGCAATATGAAATCTGAGCTGGGTAAATCTTTTCAGGGTTATATAAATGCAGCCACCTGCATTTTGTCTTCATTCAAATGGTGTTTTGTAGAATGTGCTGAATAAATCTAAGAATATTCATTTCATCCATAATCTTTATAAGCAGATTGATACTTTAGCATTAAGGTCTAGAGGGAAGATTAAAAGATGACAGTGCAAAGAGCTTCGTGTGTGGTCCTCAGATGAATCAGGAAGAATAAATGCAAAAGAATGTCAGAAAATGGATCATAAAGGAAAAAACTATCCTGACTAATTATATTTAATTCAATTGATTCAGTTAGCATCAGTTAGGACAATATATATGCATATACTGTACTGTTTTGTAAACGTTCTCCTGTTTTTATGTATTGCTGTTAAACTTAAAAAGGACTAATTGACGGTTTCGTTCATGCATTGCTGTCCAGTTAATTCAAAGAGGGAAAGGAGAAGCGATCCGCATCAGGGCTATTCTGAGGTCTCTCATCCCTATTCAAGATCTTGAAGGAGTTATCAGCATCTCTTTTCTGCTACCTTCTGTGTCAAAAGGTTTGATGGACCAAATCAGCAAGTCTTACATCACTACATCGTAATAAAACTCTTGCATTAAGTTTTCATAGTTATCAAAAATGAAAACATGAAGCTATCGCTTATCATACATCGGAAGCTTACATGTGGTAATAAGATCACGGACACAAACATTAATTTCTCCATCTGTCTGTAGATGGTTTGCTCTTGGAGCCCGACTTGTCAACAGTGTTCTGCCCAGACCACAAGGCAGCAATGGTTTTGTTTTTGGATCGAGTTTATGGTGTGGAGAGCCAGAGTTTTCTTCTTCACCTCCTGGAAGTTGGCTTTCTGCCTGACCTTCAGGCAGCTGTCTCTCTTGACAGTGTGAGTCTTTTTGTTGCCCCTATCGCTGTCTTAAATATTGTTTTGGTTCATATTTTTTTTTATTTCCAACAGTAATTACTTTATTTACTGTTGATTTTTAAATGGTTTAAAAATAATCTAAAAGTCTGCAAACTACAGAAGTTTGATTTACTAAAGAAAAGCTTGTTTTCATGTACATTTAATTCTTTTTATTCTCTTTTTCTGCTGCCTCTTCTTTCAATTTTATATTCACAATCCCTTGGTTAACAGCACTCTGTGTAAACATAAACTTTTTGTTTTAATTGCAGACTGACCTCGGATCCACTGATATGGCCCTGTCCCTTAACCGATACTTGTGCACAACTATTCTTCCTCTCCTCACCAAGTATTCTGGTCTTCTATGTGATTTAGAGGATCATATTTTGTTAGTTGATTCTCTCATCCAGGCAGTCTATCGGCTTTCAAGGGCTCTTAGCTTAACCAAGGCTCAGAGAGACACAACTGAAGACTGTTTGTTGGCTTTGTGCAGGTACCGTATGATCATAAAGAGATTAACAGAGCAGCTACAACTAGTGGTATTGTCAGACATTAAGTAGCAGTATAATGTGGGACTGGTGGCATAGAATCTTTTTCAATTCCTTATTTTAGGAATTAAAAACATAATTTTTCACCGACAGAGATTCATAGGAATAACATATTTGTCTACTAGTTCCTCTCTGTTGATGTTTTCTTTATTTTGCTCTTGATTAGGACATATTTATAAAATTATTTTTTAGAGTATTCTGCTGAAAATTACCTCACTACGATCACTGATTAATCATATTTATTTAGTTACTGTGGAATCCACTTTTCCTATTTCAGATATAATAACCCAAAGTTTATTCAACACGTGAAATTAATTAACTTCTTGCCCAGTTTAGATATAATTTGCCAATCTTTGGATTAGATGTAATTACTAGAAACACATTTTTTTGTGTTTGTGTTGAACGTGGAGTTTTATTCTATGTACTAATTCTTTGACGTCCTCAGCAAACTCCAGCCATCTATGATGCAGCCTCTTCTTCGACAGCTTGTCTTTGATGTTCTCCATCTCACAGACCAGAGCAAAATGCCGCTGAAGGTGAAAATATTATTTTATCACAGCTGTTTAAATGTAATTAGTAGCCCAGGTTAAAATATCTGTATATAATGTTGATCTTTACTTGATGTTTCAGCTCTTGATCAGTCATTTTGAGCAGAGGTTTAAATATTACTCCCAAGCTGGTGGGCAGGGTAAGCAGGCTTTGGCATCTGAAGAGGAACTCCACATATCAAGAAAGTTGTTCTGGGGGGTGTTTAAGGCTTTGGCAAAGAAGGTAAACAACATAATATACTCATTTTAATACTGATATGAAACACAAGGGATTTAAAATGAAATGAATGCTTTGGTTTAGCCCTAAAATAGCAGCAGAATACAAAAAGTCAAATTTAGAAGGAAACAGCAGGGTGCATTTCCAATGCCCTACTTTGGTGTGCTCCAAAATCGAGAGAGATGGGACAAAACATGAGATTTATCAATTATTCATATCCTTACAATAAAATGTAACTTTAAAAGTGAGTTTTTGGTATCTAGCAAGAGGATTAATCAATTCAACAAATGTTCTTTTATTATGCTATAAGCACAGTAAAATAATCTGACAGATGGTTATCTGACTGATTCAGACCAGGAAATCATCAAATAAATCATGAGAAATATTAAACCATTTAATACATATTCACTGCAGCTCAGATATATCGTGTTTTAATTATCCTATTCTTTACTGGGCAAATTAGAGTTTTTTAACTTAAGGTTAAAAGTAGTAGAATAAAGTTGCGCTATTAGATTAAACCGGATATGTAGAGAAACTTCCGATTAGCAGAAATTAAATGTTGTTTTTTAAATGTAATTTTAATTTAAAAAGACAGAATGCTACTCTGTGTTGTTTTACTGGGGTGAAATGTTATACGTAACGCTATGCATTGTAAACATGTATTTGTTGGTACACCAGAATGTTGTAGAGAAATTTCTAAGATGTGTTTTCTAAATAAGCATGAGGTAAATAAGTGGATTCAATGTCATGGTGTTTTGCTTTTGTATGCTAATTCTGAAACACAGCAAACATGGGACAAGAAATGAATGGATGAAAACTGATATATATTCAGCTTTTTCTGTATTTAAATGACTTAAACTTATTTCCATTATATTGTCTTTCCTCTGAGCTTACCATACCCTTCTTCCTCTTGCTCCATTCCTGACTGTCTTTCTTGAAATGTGCAGCCCTACATGCCTCAGTTGTTTAGGCTGGGTGTGCAGTGCCTTGTTGCAGTTTCCACAGCCTTGCCTCCTGACCATGTGGAGCCAAGCTGTTTGACTGAAATGGACAGAAAATCCTCCATGGATACAGATGGACACTTTGACCCCCAACCTGTGGATATTTCTAAGTAAGATACATCAGAGATTTTTACTATTTAAAGATGATAAATAGCTTTGAGATTATGACGTATTTTGAAGAGAATCTGAAATCTTGAATTAGGATGAGCTCATATTTAGAAGAGAATTAATTTAGCCTTAGTTACAGACTAAAATATATCACTTCAAACATCTTAATTATGCTCTAAGACATAATGTTCAGTTGCTATTAGCTTTATTATCTTATAATAAAACTAAGTGCTGCATTTTTTCTGTTCTTGCACTAGTGTGTCTGTGCCAGAAAGACTGGATTTTATTGTGAATAAGTATGCAGAGCATACTCATGAGAAATGGTCTCTTGAGAAGGTAATATCTCAACATCTACTCTTAGAGCTGAACAGCTTGTAAAATCTAAAAATTAGTTGACATTTGTTATTCTGGTCTGGACTGAACCGCTGTTGACTACATTTCTAAAATCCCTTTTGACTGTGACATTGTCAATACATCTGTGTTCTCCCTGATTTTTAGTGACTTTATGTTTTGTCTGACAGTTTGCCAATGGCTGGGTTCACGGGGAGCAGTTGTGTGAGAACACCAAAGTTCATCCTCTCCTCAAGCCATACAGGGCTCTAGCTGAGAAGGTAGACAGAGAAGACAGTTTTTATGTCTGTGCGCTCAAATGTACTTCAGTAATGAAATCGGTGAACTGAGATACCCCAGAGGCACTTGCAAACTGAATGTGGTGTGTGTAATATAAAGGAGAGGGCTGTATTTCAAACAATATTCTCTTTGGAAGACAAAACATGCATTTTGTAATATGAAAAGGTTAAATTTTAGTATGTTTTTGTTGCCATCTTTTGATAACAATTAATTCTACGATAAAAGCTGATTAATTTTCTCCTATTTTGTCATTATTTATGTATTAAAACAGGAAAAGGAAACATATCGCTGGGCAATCAAAGAAACGATAAGGAGCATGTTGGCCTTTGGTTGGACTATTGAAAGGACCAAAGAGGGAGATGTTTTTGGCATTCATGCCTGTGCACGCAGGATCTCTCAGTCTGGACAGGTTTGTACTCACAACATTCATTTAGCCTTTCATTGCTTTAAGTAGCTAACACTCTGTTGTCTCGTAGCTGTCTTTTGAAGGAGCATCAACCTTTAGCCCTAAACCTATGGACATGAGCAGCATCACCTTATCATGGGACCAGTGTGTAAGCTCAAATTGTGTTAATTAACCTTCATTTATTTTGCAAGGATTTTCTTTTTTTTTGCTGTTTTTCTTTTGTTTTGTAATGATTTGATCATATTAAGTCTTTCTTTATAAATAATCCAAATAATATTATTGTCATCAGGGTATGGCAGAACAGTTGTCTGAAAACTATCACAACGCTTGGGCTAGAAATAAGAAGTTGGAAATTGAGAATAAAGGTATGGTATGGCCTTAAAAATAGTGCGGTTGTTCAAAATATTTAGAAGTGCCTTGTCTGCAGTAGACGGTGGTCAGAGTGTTCTTCAAAGAAACAAGGAGGAATTCTGACTGGGAAACCAAGCTAACCCAAACCCTTTTAGTTTTTAGAACAACTGTGGTATTAAAAGCTTCTGCAATGTCACGAGATTAATTTCCATCAATCGATTGAATACAAAGTTCTTTCATTGATTACGGGAGAGTCCAACCACTTTGTCTCTTCCTCTGCACGTCTCAAAATGAGTTTCAGGGCTGTACTCTGTGGTGGTCAATCCATTTGTGGCAATATCTGAGGCTCCGTGAGCTACTCTTTCATAGTTTGAGCTGGATGCATCCTGGTATACTGATCCTGGTATAGTAATCCTGGTATAGTAATTCTGGTATAGTAATCCTGGTATAGTGATCCTGGTATAGTAATCCTGGTATAGTAATCCTGGTTTAGTAATCCTGGTATAGTAATCCTGTACCTGTGCCATCATGGGAAAAAATCCATTGATGAAACAACCTGCTTATTCGGTATATTTAGGTAGTCAGCCTGATCAAGTGTAGCAACCCTAGGTCAAAGCTCTGCCCCCACAGGCTGCATCACTTATTTCTTCTTACCCAGATGCTGCTCTCACTCTGGAACAGGGTAAATCTGTACTCATCAGACTACATGATCTTCTGCCATTGGTTCAGAGGCCAATCTTAAGGCTCCATAGCAAACTGAATCAAACTTTTTTTCTCCAGGTGGCCTCACTCATTTGTGGATTTCTACAGGCTACATCTAGTCAGTGCCAATCCCTTGAGTATCCACCTCATGTGAAAATGCTCTAACTTTCACACCAGGCTGCACAGTGGCATAGTGGTAATCACTGCAGACTCACTGATTTGAGCCTCGGCTTGGGGGGAGATTTGAAACGGCCTTTCTTTGTGAAGTTTTCTCACAGTGTAGGTGTGGGTTCTTTCTGGGTTGTCTGACTTCCTCCCACCATCTAAAGACATGCATGTAAATGGTCAGTAAAAGCTGTGATTAAAAGCGTCGGCAAAGCCACTGTAAAGTAGAAAAGAACTATTAAACATAAGCCTCAGTTCTCCTGTTGCTTTTCTTCAATTTGATTTCATCATTCATGTTTTTATTTTTACAAACATATTTCTTTCTTAAAGGAAAAAGTTCCCCACTATCCTTCCAGGTTGTAATGATGCATTGGGCAGTTCTTAACCCAGTGTTAGTAGTTTCTGCAATCACCTTATGTTTTCTTTGCTTGATGCATGTTGATGATTTAGCATTTTTAGGCAGTCTTACATATTTTCCATGATTATGAGTGGTGTCATTTGACATGGTTGTTTAAGAAAATAAGGTTTGAGCTCTCTGAAATGGTTAAAATTGGTTGTTTATGTCCACATCTGGAGTAGCTGCTAGCTTAACTCCTTTTCCAGCCTTCCTACTTGTTTTTGAGAGACTGCTATGAAGGTCTTCTACTGCAGGTTAGACATGAGTGAAGTACTTCTCATAACCCCACTTCAGAGCAACTATGTTATCCCTATAATCTTCTCGCTTCTCAAGAGTCACAGAAGAGCTATTAAAGCTCCTTTGACCCATTTCCATTTTCAGGAGGGGGCAGCCATCCAATGCTCGTACCCTATGACACATTGACTGCTAAGGAGAAGGCAAAATTCAGAGAAAGAGCTCAAGACATAATCAAGTTCCTTTTGCTCAATGGCTTCACTGTGTGGAGGTGAGCACTTCACAGCAACATGTTAACACCAGAAAGAAGCACTGAAAGTATGCATGAAGTGGAAAGCAGGGAGATGTTTAAGTTTTATGTATTGCTGGCTTAACACTGAGCAGCAGGTAATTGCATCCCAGATTCTGTGAATTTAACACCAGCTTGCTGGTCGCAAGCTGCTTTTAATCAAACTGCTGCATGAAATAAATGTATTTCTGTTTTATCCTCCTACCATAACACGGCATGGAATTCGTGGCATTAAACACATGGTTGAGATTATCTGGTATAATACAAGCTCAATGATAATCCCTTTTGATGGTACTCACTCGATAGGGATCGAAAGACTGTGGAAATGGACTTTCCTGCCACGCCGAACTGCTTTGGATACACTCTGTTACACAGACTACTGTCCCACATCGAAGAGGCTCAAGAGAACGTGTTGAAGCTTGGTAATGCAACAGTCTGATATATGTGAATATAAAGCTAAATGAATTAAATAAAGCAAAATAAATGAGGATTTTTGTAAATATCAACAAAGTCATCACTGCTCTGTGTGAGACTGACTGGTTTAGGCTTAATTTTAAACACCAGGAATCTGAAGAATGTATTTATTAATACAAATTCATGTATTCATGAAGGTAGTTTTGATTTGTGCAGTTTATATTAGATTCATGTATATTAATCTATAAGTGTGATGAGCTTTAATTTAAACACTTTTAAAACCGTTTTTTTTCATATGTAACAGTGATATATTAACCCCCCTACACACACAAACACACACACATGCAAACACACACTTTCTATGATTGTAAAAGTTATTGGATGGAATATGTGTATTATTCTGTGTTCCTTTCCAGAGGTGATACAGGCCAGAGGGCAGATTTCCAAAGGAGAGAGGGCTCCAGACCTGCAACCAGTCACTTTTTGTCAGAAGGTTTGCCTCATCTTAAAGGCATATCTGTCCTGTTCAGACTACCATGTGATAAGAAATATCTGACATTGACCCCTTCAATTTCATTTTTTCAATTCCCTTTTATTTTTTTCAATAGTCCCCCCTGCCTCCCCTCATTTAATTTATGTTGTCTAATTAGTTTTGTTACTTGGTTGCCATGAGCAACCCCTCCAAGCAGAATCCTTTGTGCCTGTGTAATTTATTTAACCATTTTGAAAATCCGTGTGGGTGTTTCGATTGCCATCAGGACATAGATTAAAGCCTCCCACACTGCTCTGCCTCCAAGGATGCAGCAATGAAATGGGTTTATTTTCACTGATGGGACCCCCTGAGTCAGGCCCAGTCAGCCAAGACTGTGAACCGTTATGCTTCTTATTTCTGCACCCGAAGCCTCACACTCAAACATACATGCTTGTTTATAGGCATGTCTAAATCTGCCTGTCTGGGAATTGCAAATCTTTTGTACATGTTGGGTCTAACTATAAAACAAGGCTAATTAAGCAACATCAAATAAT
Source organism: Kiunga ballochi (assembly GCA_037177335.1). Classification (NCBI taxonomy): domain Eukaryota; kingdom Metazoa; phylum Chordata; class Actinopteri; order Atheriniformes; family Pseudomugilidae; genus Kiunga; species Kiunga ballochi. The sequence goes on along the minus strand of JBAMIG010000017.1, from coordinate 16,995,000 downwards.
CAAATCCTGATAATGTCTTCTCTTAGTTTATTGTCATGGTCTCAGGATGTCTATTCTCTCAGGGTGAATCAAAGTTAAACAAGTGTTGAGCGCGAATTTAATGAAGCCTTCACCCAGGCTTGAAAAATGGATTTTTCTGGAAAGTGTTGAAAATGTAAAGCTTAAATAGAAACAGGCACCTGATGTAGGTTAGGTTGAGAAATTACTCTATTGTATAGTTAGAAAAATTCTAAGATATTGTGTGTAATTTTTATATATATATATATCTTTTTTTTATTTATTCTTCAGGTTGTCCTTCCTCTTTTGGAACAATATGTAAAAGGTCATCGTCTGTACTTCCTGTCATCTTCTTCATCTTCTCTCTGTTTGAATGATAATAGAAGCCATGCTTTAAAAAAGGAAAAGGAGATGTTGGCATGGTAGGTTTTCTTTTGCAAAAAATACTACATATTTATAATGTTAATATGTTTTGTACTTCTGTTGAGGATTTTTGTTATTGGAAAGTTTCTCCAACTTGTTAAGCACAAGTAACCTTCAATATTTCTCATTTTATTATGTCTGATTTCTGTTTGTGATTTTGTGTCATTTCTTTATTTTCTGTCATTAATTTACTTGTTTTCATTTCCAGTCTCTTTTGTAAGCTTGCGTCGCTAGTAAGACATGGGATCTCACTTTTTGGTAAGAGGCGTGAAAATAAAGTTGAATCGGAAATTGTTTAATTTTTTTCGTTTTTATTTTGCTTGAATTTGTTACCATTTATCAAGATCTAATCATTTGTATCTGATCTGTGTGTGCTCATTTTATATTCCATGATTGTAAATCTGTTTCTGTATGAATTTACACATAACTGAAATGCATTGGGTTCATCTGTCTTCCCAGGTAATGAAGCGCCAGCAGTTGCAAGCTGCCTCTGCGTTATGGCTCAGGCTCTTGATGCCAGGTAGCTAGATGGCACTACAGTCACACCGGCTAAGTTGATCTTTGCGCTCTACCTGCAGTGTTATCAGTGTTGCACCCCCATGTCTGAGGATGAGATGTTTGGTGTAATTGAGCCAGTGTGCACCGATGCTATCTATGTGGTAGATATCTCTCACTATAACTCCCAGAGGACGACTCTGAAGCATGACGCTGGAACAGTTATGACTCATCAGGGATT
>JBAMIG010000017.1:16959301-16974789 GCA_037177335.1 Kiunga ballochi | reverse complement strand
GAGCTGGCAGAGTGTGTCTTGACTTACTTTCAGCCTTGTCTTGGGCGAATTGAGATACTTGGAAGTGGGAAGCGCTTTGAGCGCGTGTACTTTGAGATCAGTGAATATAGTCGAACGCAGTGGGAGAAACCACAGGTCAAAGAGTCTAAGAGACAATTTATTTTCGATGTGGTCAATGAGGGTGGAGAGAAGGAGAAAATGGAGATGTTTGTTAATTTTTGTGAGGACACCATCTTTGAGATGCAGCTTGCAGCTCAGATATCTGGCTCTAACTCTGGAGAGAGGGCTTTGGGAAAAGACGAGGAACAGAAGAGAGATGATGAAAATGAAAGCGTAGACCATGAGGGACTGTTTTTTATGTTTCACTGGTGGCTGCTGCTTACATGCCTTTTTTCTGTAAAAAACGTAAGAACATTGATGAAAATGACACTAAAAGACATCTTTATGTCAGCCGTCCTAGTCTTAGGATGGATTTGCGTGGCTCAGGTCCGGTGCATTTGTGTAATCAGTCGCAGCATCTTATATGTGCTGTACATAGCCTTTGTTAGCGGTGGGCTAATAGAGGGAGCTAAAAGGATGAGGGTGTCTGATTTGCTCAGTGGTATCGTTGAACCAACTCTCGATGAGGTCATGGAGGTGCCAAGTAGAGTGGATCGACTAAGGAAGTACTCTGCCAGCTTCTCATCGAGGACAGAATTGAGAGAGATTGGGCAGATGTCTGCCGTGACCTCCCCCAGGGAGGTGGATGTACTTTCAGACATATTTGGGCTCACGCTGAAGAAAGAGGGAAGTCAATACAGACTTGTAACGGAGGACCTCTCTGCCAGTCTGTGTGACCTGTTCACAGCTTCCAGAGCCAATGTCACCGCTGATAACTCTGAGAAGCACCAGAGAGTGGTATGATCTATAGGTTTTTGTCCATGTTTAATGCACACTTTGCTCACAGGGTTTTTTTTTAGCTCCTTCCTAAATATTGTGGATAATATTGTGTTAATCTTTATTTTGCCCAAGGACCACTCAAGCACAGAGGAAACGGCTGACAATGAGGAAATGCCAGAGATGAAAAGCATAGAGTGAGTGTCTAAGTTTCTATTCCAAAATGTATTATTTTTAGATTTTAGGTCAATCAAACATTTAAAAATGGATTAATATAGTGTGTGTTGTTTTGAAAACATTTAAAGTGTCATGAAAGTAGAGCTTTTTTCTTAAAACAACTGGAAATTCTCAACATGCTACATATTCACTTTAACTCTTTAGTCAAAGTGAAGCCTTTTGACCTTCCATCTGTTTGTGTTTGGATTGTTTACAGAAGAAAGAAATGTGATGAGAAAACTGGGAATGTGACAGCAGAAGCACAATGCAGAGCCAAGAGAGACTCTAATAAGTCACCAGAACGACAGAGCCAACATTCTGCCCTCTGGGAGATGATGAGCTCGCATAACAAGAGTCTGCTGGTACTGTGCAAGCACCTTCATGCACGCTTATGCATGTAACACATGCACATAAAAACACAGATAAAGATACGTAGCCTTCATTATTTTACCCTTGCAAGGACTCCAATGTAAAGCAGAATATACCTAAATGTTTTTTTTTGCTTTTTTGTAGAACTTTTTTGCAAGGAATTTTTATAACATGCGCTTGCTGGCTCTGTTCGTCGCCTTCGCTATCAATTTCATTCTTCTCTTCTTCAAGGTGAGAGCCTGATTCTCAGATTTTTTAATAATTATTGTAATAAATTTCAAAGAGATGATTTATGTCTTCATCTGATTTATCAGACAGTTTTTTTTTACTTTTTAAAAGCATTTCTAAGCAACATTGATAATAAGTACAGGCACCAATTTTTGTTTAAATAATTTCTTATGGCACTTTTTTTGCTTTTCAGCCTGTTTACAGCAATACATGTGAGCAATGTGTTGTTGCTGCTGATTTTGGATGAAAGTTGTTGGTCGTTTTTACACAGTTGTAAATTTGTTCCATATGGTGAAAGTAATGTTTGTCTTATTAACCTGCTCTGATCTTATTTGGTTTAAAGCGTGAAATATACATAATATTGAAGCATAACTGGTTAATTTGCAGAATTTTAAACTTCCAAGTTGAATTTTCCAGACCTTGTGTAATTAGCTTCCTTTAAGCGGGAGAGGCTTTGATAATTACAGTCTTCTTTATTTTTTTATGATTACAAAGTCTTATAAAATTGCTCTACAGTGTTTTTGGGAGGAAAAAAACCTCCACTGTAATCACAAATAATATGTTGTCCTTCTCTGGATCTCTCTGTTCCTAGGTAACACCTTTGCCAGCATCCAAAGGCGAGGATGGAGTAACCCCTGGAAAGCTGGACTCTGCTCCTGAGGACAGCAGAGGGGGAGTTTATTTTGTGCTGGAAGAGAGCAGTGGATACATGCAGCCTTCTCTTCTGGTCCTTGCTATTGCACATACAATTATTTCCTTCTGTTGTATTATCGGTTATTATTGCCTCAAGGTATAGTACTTATAGTATTTCATGCTGTTGTGTTATAGTGTACTGTGTACTTTTACTCTACTAATTAATTTATTTTTAGACGAGGAGTAACTGCAAATCAGCACGTTATAACAAAGTTAGGATTTATTGTATAGAGTTTTCTAACTAGCTAGTTAATGCAAGTGGAAATGATTTTTGTTTGATTAAAAGGTTCCTTTAGTGATTTTTAAACGTGAGAAAGAGGTGGCCCGGAGGTTGGAGTTTGACGGGCTGTATGTGACACAGCAACCTCCAGAGGAAGACATCAAAGGGCAATGGGACCGACTGGTCATCAATACACCGTATGTTCACGGTTTGATATAATATAATTGTTCTAATGAAATAAAAATAAAAAATGAAGAAACCTGCAAATAGAAACAGTTGTTTTTATGGGGACAATAAATTTGTTTGTTTTTATATTTTTAGATTGAAATGTTTGGTTTTTTTTATCAATGTTTGTGGTGTTATCTCTGTCTTTTCAGATCATTTCCAAGTAATTACTGGGATAAATTTGTGAAGAGGAAGGTACTGTTTTTCATGAAAAGCTACATGTGCAAAATATTTAATATTGGCAAATTTCATGCAGTAACAACTAAATGCAATATGTAATCATCGCCCTTTTTTTTATCAATATTATGTGATTTTTCTTGACCTATATGTCGGGCCTGCTGCTCTGTTGGATGCTTTGACTTCTCTTAGCTGCACAGAATTAAACACAATTGAAACGTTCAGTTGATTTGACAACAATAACAAAAACTACAGTTAATTTTAATACTCTAAGGGTATCCCTATAAGCTATAATCTTTAATCCGCTATAAACAGACACTTGCATTAAAGAAGAGAAAATAAAGATTTCACCCATAATATCTCCTAAATACTTTAACTAGATATCTTATGTGTTTGACATATAAACATGCTCCTACTTTAGCTTTGGCTATTTGCCACTCGGATGGACACTTTCTTCACGAGTACACTCATTACTCACAGTTTGCATTTATACATTTTCAATGCATTACTGTTAGAGTCTGCAGTAAATTAGATGTTATAACAACTTAATGTCTCTGGTAATCCACAGTCTAGTTTTTTTATTTAATTAGTCAAGTGACATTTTTTATAGGACTCTGACAGCTTACTAGGGGATTTTTTAATCTAAATGGTGATTAAATGAAGGAAATGAATTAATCTAGTATATGCTACGCAGACAAGTTTAAGGTATAGGATTAAAAATAAATGGTTAGATCAATATTAATTATCTATATACTTGGAGGCCAGAATTGGCTTCAGTCATTTAGATGATGACATTTGCAAGCCAGTATTCAACCATACTTCCCCTAAAACTTGATGCATTTCCAATAGGGATATGACAAAATCCTTTCAGTTCAGCAGTCATTACTGAATGGGCAGCACATCGCATGGTCAATGGGACTAAGCTGCCATCTCATTATACTTCAGACTGTGCAGCCAATTTCTTTTAGTGATCTTTTGCCACACTATATTAAAATCAATTCACACAGGAAAGGAACTGATGTTTCCTTTTTGTCCCATCAGGTGATGGATAAGTATGCTGACTTTTATGGTTCTGAGAAGATCAGCAAACTCCTGGGTCTAGATCCAGCTGCTCAAAACTTCAGCTCTGAGAGAAAAGACAAAAGGCTCGGGAAGGAAACTGCCTTGAGTGCACTGTGAGTAGAACAAGTATTAGACATGCCCAAGTCTTTGCAATTCTACATTCTTAATAAAACCCATATTGAAGTTCAGGCCTCCAGTTTGGTCTTTTGTAGTCGGTATAGTTTCAGGCAAAATTCTGTCTTTTTTGTGCTTTTCTCTCTCTATTCAAAGAGCAGATAAGATCGTCACACAATGAGAAATATAAAACAATATCCAGCTGCTTTCTGTTATTTTTTTTACTTCTTTATTTTTGTTTATGTGTGTGTTGAATGAGTCCTTTTTAAACATTTTGTATAAATAACATGAACTTATAAGGATATCATCTGTGTGCCGCCATGAATCAATTTCTCGAACAAATAAGTAGCCTATGAATTTATTCATAACGATTTTACCAATATAGATTATGTGATCCTGAGGATGTATCAATGTGTGCTATCTGACAGGTGGCCTGACTGAAAAAGGTTCAAGAACATTATCTTGTACTTGAGGAAGAACAGGACATTCTGAGGAGAAGCTACATAACAGACAAGACATTGTAGCTCAAAGGGTCTGATTTTAGGCATGGACATTTTGACCTTATTTCCCAGGTTCTTATCATTATGTATCGTTTTTGTAATGCTATTTATTTCAGATTGAACTCCTTTGACATGAAGTACCAGGTCTGGAAACTAGGAGTTGTGTTCACTGACAATGTAAGTTTAGTTGTATCTAATGACTCACGGTTTTTCTTTCCCTTGTTTTTGCTCTATTGTTTTGGCAAAGTACAGATAAAAGTGTCACTCCCTGTCATTTCTGTTACCTAATAATGAAATATGACTGAACATTGACTGTAAAACATTCCCATTATTTCATTGCTGAATGCATCCATCTTTCGTGCTAAGATTTTGTTTACGAAACCACATGCAGCAGCAGTGATGGCAGTAATATCCTGTGATTCTACCTTATCTAAGTACACATTTGTCTCTATCTACTCCTGTAATCTGATGTTGGCTGTTTTATGTCTGTGTGTGTGTGTGTGTGTGTGTGTGTGTGTGCTCGCTCTCAGTCTTTCTTGTACTTGACCTGGTACATGACCACATCCCTTCTGGGTCACTTTAACAACTTCTTCTTTGCTGTCCACCTTTTGGACATCGCTATGGGCTTTAAGACACTCCGTACCATCCTTTCTTCTGTGACACACAATGGAAAACAGGTGTGTGGGTTTGCAAATGTGTGTCACACTCTGCCGTTCTGGTTCATTATGTATTCACAGGTTTAAGGTGCATGCAGTGTTTGCTTAAAACTGCAGCTTTTTTCAAGAACTGTCAAAGTTGAAGACTGCATTTAAGCTTATCCTTTTTTTTATTGTGTGTGTGTGTGTGTGTGTGTGTGTGTGTGTACGTGTATTAGTTGATCCTGACTGTAGGTCTTCTGGCAGTTGTGGTGTATCTCTACACAGTTGTAGCTTTCAATTTCTTCAGAAAGTTTTACAACAAGAGCAATGACAAGGACACCCAAGACATGAAGTGCAATGACATGCTCACTGTGAGTTAAATGTAGAGGTTGACACACACACACACACACACACACACACACACACACACACACACACACACACTTATATCTATATCCTTCTTTCCACATTATCCCCCTGTGTTTGTCCTTCCAACACAAACCCAACTACTAACTTCATCGTCTGACACCAGATTAAGAAGATTTTGATGTTAATCCCCAATTCTAAAGTGAAAAGAGCCTCTTGTCTTTGTCTTTCCTGTACCTTTTCAGAAGATGATGGACAGATGGATAAAAGACAGATGATGAAGCTCCAGAATAGTTCTTTGTTTGCACATTCACAATCCTAACACCTGACCGCCTTCTCTATTCTAATTCAGGCTCCACTGTCACTCACATATGCAGGCGGCATAAATAATAATAGCTTTAAAAATAAACTGTTTACATTAAAAACATGAGAATTTGCATAGTATCCTCAGTCACTGCATCACAATTTATCCTGGATTTTTTTAATCACATGTTGCTCTTGTCTTAAAATATTTTACCCATAAATAGGAACAGTTAGATGGAACAATTAAAAATATTTTTTTTAAAAAGTGTGTTTTATGAAACAAAATAATTTTTTTTTTTATTTAATTATTTATTTTTTTAAATCCTATTTTTTTCTCATTAATTTAAATTTTTATCAAATTTGGCTGCAACCATCTCCCTTTCTTAGTGTTACATGTTCCACATGTATGTGGGAGTGCGTGCAGGCGGTGGCATTGGCGATGAGATTGAGGATCCTGCCGGTGATGAGTTTGAGGTCGAGCGAATTGTCTTTGACATCACATTTTTCTTCTTCGTTATTGTCATCCTTCTTGCCATCATCCAAGGTGAGTCTATGACTTTGTTGTGCACATGCAATTACGCTTGAAAACACGCACACTCGCACCAGAGCTTGTTTACAGTGTTTCATGAATTTTTAAAAAAATGGGCCACCGATCTGGTTTATTCTGGTGAAGCCTAAAGTTTTATTGCCACCCGTCATTAACATTGAAGCTCAGCTGTGAACACGTTGCACAGACATGCACGTCTGACATTTTTTTCAGGCTTGATAATTGATGCCTTTGGAGAACTTCGGGATCAGCAGGAACAGGTGAAAGAGGATATGGAGGTGAGACGAATTGACATTTTCTGTGACTGTCTTGCATACGACCAACTTCTGAAAAGCAAAGAGGTTCTTTATATCTAAATTTTAGTGCCTTGGGTTTGGTATCAAAGTTTTGCAACGTGCAGAACTACAGAAGGATAAAAACCCTGTGATGAAATGCATCATATTGGAACGGACATTATGTCTGACATTCATAAAAACTAAGTCTATTTAAAGTTTACACAGGCTTTTAAACAGCTGTACGTGTTTGGGGTTAAATCGATGCAGTTGTTTGCAGATCTTATGCTACAGGAAATCTGTATTATTCAGCTAATGAAGGATACTATAATCTCTTTCTCATGGTTAATTGGTTACTTATCATCCTACAGAGTTTATTAACAAAGTCTTTTGTATATTAATTTTATATTCAGCCATCGAGAAAATGTGTTTTGAATGAATCCTTTAGCAGATTATTTGTTACATTTCAGTGTCTTACATTTTACTGTACTTTGGATGCAAACAGTCTTTGTGGTGTTTTTATTTGGAGCATTAAATTAAAGTGTTTTATTTGTTTGTTTTTGTTTTTCTTAACCATGATCTCACTTATTGCATGGCTGGCAGTTGTTAAACTAAAGTTGTGAGTATGTTTTGATGAAGCGAGCAGCCACAGTATACACAAGCTCCTGGATCAAACTGTAAAAACAACAAGCCCAGTTGGGACAAACACTCAGGTACAATATGTAGCTGCAGCAAAAAAGAACAGCAAAAGAGACAAGTAAAAATCCAGTGGAGATGTTTTCACTGTGGTTTGCTGAACTCCAATCAGAAAGGATCGTTGTATGATGTCACTTATTGCATATTTATTCTTGTTTCTGACATTTGGCTAACACTTCCACATCAGCATCTACTGTTGAACTTTCACAGAGAAAATAATGAGTGAAGAATAGCAGAGAGCTGTGGTTCACTGGGCTGCACAAAACCAAAGGCTTTACAGACTGCTGAGGGGTAGACAGTGCAGAGGTTTGCCAGTAACACTGTTATTTTAACATAAGGTATAGTTTTGTTTTGCTTTTTATTGCGCAATAAGTCACTTGTGCCTTCAAATAGTTTTATATAATCAGTTCTCAGTCTGACAATGAAAGCCCCACAGATTTTACATCCATTTTTTCCAGATGTTACATTTCAGCACCATTATGCTTCCCTGCACTCAGAAATGATAAATGGCTTTCAGCTGCTCCTTCCATCCTCCCATAATTTGTCTCTCTAAATACAAGTGACCTGACACATAAATTACATTAAGCCCAAAACAAACATTTTACCGTTGCTTATTTTTTGTCACTGTACCTGCTGGAAAACACAAACTGAGCTCATTTAGACTGTGCAGTTTGTTTAGGATCAACACAATTTTGCTCAGTGAAAATGTAGTAACCTTTAAATCTTTATTTCAAAACTAATTTCTTCAAACTTGTTTATATTCTTCTCTCTTTTTCTTCAATTGTCTGACTTCTAAATGTTTACAATAGTTTTTAACTGTTTTTTCATTTATTTGTTTATTGTCTTTTATATTAATAAAGACCTGGAATTTCTTAAAAAGTTGTTTTAAATAAAATGTATTATTATTAATATTTCTAATAATGTTTAGGCAACATTAGGAAGCAGATTAAAAGATTTAAAAACATATTTTTTTGTGCTTTAGAAAAATAAAATACTGTGAAACAAGAGGTCTCTGGTCTTAAAGTTTGGATTTAAATGTTCATTTATGATGTTCCAGTTTCATTCCTGTGTTTTTTTTTCATTAATCATGATGTCTTACATGTTCCCTCTGCAGACCAAGTGTTTTATATGTGGAATAGGAAGTGAGTATTTTGATAGCATCCCTCATGGTTTCGAGACTCACACTCTGCAGGAGCACAACTTGGCCAACTATCTGTGAGTGATTCACACTAAGTTCTTCTTTGCATTTGTTTGCTTTTGTTACCCCTAAATATAGCAGAAAAACTGTTGAAATGTTTCTGTAAATGTGAAAATTCGTCATGCAAAGCTGTCGGAATATTCTGCATACTTCACTGTTATTAAAGCTTCAGTAAAAAACAAAAGCAAGAACCTTAAAAATCACTATTTGTCACTACTTCTTTCCTACTCTTTTGGTGTAAATGCCATTCTTTGTTAATATTTCTGTCAAAGTTGAAAAAACAATGTCTTATTTACTCATCTTGAAACCAGAACCTGAAGAAAACCGTTTTTTTTTCTTTTGAATTCAAAGTTCATAAAACCGATTGAACCCACAGTCTTGTTTAGACATCATTCATTTTCACTAATGTGTGCGTACGTTCCCATCATTTCATCATGGGTTTGAAATGACACTGCAGGCAGAAGGGGAGCATTGTCAAGGCATCTAGAGATGAGCAGATAGAGGAAGTGGTTGATAAACTCTATACTTACTTACTTTACATCAGAGCACACAGAAAAGGAGACTGAAATACCAACTGATCGAAAAAGCAGCAAAAATGAGGAAATGCAGAAACGGATTAGTGCAGTAAATCATATTATAATGTCCTCAGTTTCTTCTTCATGGACGAGCTAACTGAGCCTAATTGCTGTGAATCCTACAGGATGTGTTTCCTTCTGACTTTTCTTTGCTCATTTTTATTAATGTATGGAGGTGCTTCAGGTGACATTTTTTAAACGCTTGATAAAGGTCCACTGTCTGAATCCTCAGTATTCACCTTTTAATGAACCGGATAAAAAGTCATATTAAATCTGGTTAGTTATTTAATACCTGTCGACATTTAAATTAATATTTATTCAAATTGTTGTAACGCAGCTGCTATTTGTTGTATTTTTGTTGCTGTATTTCTGTGGGAAATGAACAACTAAATAAGTGTCTCTCATAATTCTAGATGCTACCTTAATGTTGTGAATTTGTGCACAAATGTTTTATCTTCCATGTTATTTCCAAGTATGAGTAGGAGGTTTTTAACTTGCTACACGATTCCTCCCTCTGTGTCCTTGCAGATTTTTTTTGATGTATCTTATTAACAAGGATGAGACTGAGCACACAGGACAGGTATGATAACTATAACTATTGCTTCTGTTACACTGCTTGATCCACTAAGCAAGTATTTGGAGGTCACTTAAAACATCTAAACAAACCGACCGTCTTTAATATATGCACTCATGACACTTTCCCCATGTCTTGGTGACCTATTAATTCTAGCATTTTTCATAATAATGACTAAGCTGTAGTGTAACCTTTTCAAGTGAGACACAATTTGCATTCACACCGTCTCTCTAAAGCCTTTTGACCCCAGGCATGCACATTTAATGATGGTGGGCATGCTAGACATGCCCCTCATGATTAGAGCCTCTTTATAAAACTGCTGTTGTCTTTAATTTCTACACTTAAAAAAAGGATTTTTTAGGTATTTTCACTAACTTCTCTTATCTTTTAATTTGAACAAATTGACAATGACTTCTAGCACTGAGCCTAGATTTGCGTTTTAATGCGGTAAATAAACTGCTTCAGTGCCTTTTTGCATTTTATCCTAACTTTGCTCAGGCTGTTTTTTGATGGAAGGGGTTGTGTGCCACACTAGATAAGAACTTTTTAAATACTAATGAGTTTGTCTTTTCTCACTTTGTGATTCGGGTTTTGGCCCAGTCTTTAAAATAACACTGCACAACCCATCAAAAGAAGAAAACAGAACATTTTATATCAGCCTGAAACAATTTGAACATCTGGGTGGGATTTCCAAATTGAACTGGGTATTGCGACGTATTCCTAGATACATTGTGTGTTTGTTCAGTGGTTTAATGCCCTCGGTTCAAAGGGGAGCTGCTTGGTGGAATGTGTAACATGTTTCTCTAGCATACGAGACAGAAAAATGCATCTTATAACTTCACTTGTATTGTTCTGTTGTCTCTCCTGACTCTTGTTTTACTGATCCAGTGAGCTTAACTTTAATTCATGTATATACTCGATGTAACTTCAAGATAAATGACTGCTCTGTTGACTCTATTAGGAATCCTACGTGTGGAAAATGTACCAGGAGCGTTGCTGGGAATTCTTTCCTGTGGGAGATTGTTTCCGTAAGCAATATGAGGATCAGCTTGGATGAAAGGAAGGCTAGGAGGTCAAAAACCCGCTTAGATAGTGTTATTACACAGAAGCCGCATTGCTTGTTGTCTTTAGACCCACTAAATTACCTTAAATTTGTGTTTACACTATTCTGATATTTCACAAGTAAATGTTTTTTTTTGTAGCCAAACTTCAATTTCTTGATAATAAAATGATGATAATCTCTTGTTAATGTTGTTAATTAAAACTGGTTTGCATTTTTTTGTTTGGTAGTCCTGTGTGTGTATGGAAAATAAAGCCACATTATCGTTTTATACAACACTGTTTGACTAAAAAGCTTGAAATCTAAATTCAGGCTTCCAGCATTTTGTCAGGAAATTGTTTTTTTTTTTTTTTAAATGAACTGATTTGTTTTTGTACTCACAACTTCCCCTCATGCATGACATCCAGAAAAAAACCCATTCTCCTTCTGGCATTTAGCAATTCTGCACTGCTGTCTTTTTTCTTGACTGTGCTTAGGTCTTATGGATCCCTCCTGTGCTCACCATCCACCCACCCTCTTCTTTTTTCTCTCCACTCACTCCTCATCTTCATCTCTTTTTCTGCCTCATTATCAGTTTCACAGTAGCTTTCTAGTGGACATCCCATTGCCCAGGTCATAACATCCGTCATTGAAGTAGATTTTTGAGCCTAATGATGAATTTGAAAGCACTCTCTGGTGGGCAACAATGACTTGACTGGTTTTTTGTGTGTAACACATTTACTAAAACAGCATGGTTAGTTTAGTTAAACTGCTGGAACACGCTGAATTTAATGGCAGGGTGACGTCCGTGAGCGTGCCCCCCTGCAGACATTGTGCTCATTATGCATGAAATGGATCAAATTCATCATTGTAATCACAGTCATTTAATTTGTTTTTGTTAGCTTATTTATTTTTTCATCATTGGTTTCTTTTTAAACCTGCAATGTTAGATTGACCACTGTTATTCTACTAAATGAACTGTTTTAATAAAAACAAACAAACCTACAAATAATTCAGTCGCAGCAAAAGGATTGTCTTCCAGTTTGTTTCATGACCAGGTTTGCATAATATCTGCTCAGTGGCTTGTCTGACAGCCCTCAAATATATACTCTGGTTGAACAGTTTGCATTGTTGTAGCTGAGTGCCATAATTAGAAGTACTTAAGTAGCAGCAACTTAAAATGCTCGCTGAATTATATAAATACTAGGACAAGTAACTTCCCTCACTGCCTCTCAGCATTGGAAACACCAGACTCCTTTAATAAAGGGAAGATTATGTAACCAAAAAAAAAAAGACTAATTGACAGTATTGTCTAATAAGGAGCATCTTTTATGACTGTGTTCAGTACTTCTGAAGAGTTTAGCTTCCTGATGCTTCGCTGTGGCACATCATACAGTAGTTGATCATGAGGCACTTTCACCTCAGACCAGCTGGTGATACTGCTTCATAAGATTAAACCCACATATATCCCCTTCCTGATTTGTCAAATATCTGGTAGACGAACATGGTATAGTTTCATAAGTAACCTGCCAGTAGTTGATTTTTATATAACTGTGTGCCTCAGATGTGAAACCTCACATCTGTAAATCCACCCAAATTAAACACGCTTACTGTTCAGAGTAGAATTCCCACATGAGTTGATCAAGAAATATTTTGACTGAGATGGATAAAGCTGCCAGATTTCTCCAAGTCTTCATGATATTTATACTCGTGGCTGAACACTGCCAAAGCCAGAAAGTTGGATGCACTTTAGGTTGTAGAGCATAACTCAGCTCTGGAATTTCCACTGTCAGCTCATAGTGTGGACATAATTAGAACAATACAGTAGTACTACGTGACACAGCTCAGGTCCATGATGGCTTAGAAATAACATGATCCACATGAGCTTTGGGTTTCAGTAGAAACATAGTTGCTGCTGAGGTGTTTCTGTTTCTCAGACAGTATCGATTCATCTGTGTTACCTGCTAAAATATAAGCGGTACATGACAACCACTATTGTACTCTTACTATTGATTTACTGTATTACTACCATTATTTGTCTCAACTTTCTGACACTTTGTCTGGACATATTACACACATAAACTGTGAGCAAACAGGAAACAATAACTTTAAATGGGGATGTAGGTAATGCAACAATAGATGAAGATGCCTTCATTGAGCCGACTAACCTGATTGGCTCAGAATGTATAGAAATCACAGGCCGAGCTGGACTTAAAGCAGACAGTGAACCAGCTGAGGGAGACAGAAACTTCTCATTAATCTGACTTTTAAATAAAAAAAAAGACCAGGACCTTTTGTTTTAACATTCATCCCTTTGAGGAAATGGGGACAGCAGGAGAAGTAGGAGTAACTCTATTGCTCATGGTGTTAAATAGCACCTCAATCGGCTTTTCAAAATTGGATTTGAGAAATAAGCAGCCCTCGCATCTCTAACAGTATTGTTTAAAGAAACTGAAAGATCCTCCAAGTAAAGCAGGTGTGAAGGCTTACATTGTGTGAAGCTATGATAAAAGGTAATGTCATGTAGTATAAAATCATCCCTGTTCTTTTCTGAAGCAGCATAGCTCTGGCTTTGCAGGAAGGTCAATTGAAACTTAATGCCTGTGTGACTCAACACATACCACACATAGTTGGCAGCTTTGCCTCAGCAGCTTTAAACACAAATCATTCTTGTATGCGATAAATTATTAAATACTACCCATGCTCACATAGTTGACTGTTCATTTTGAGTCTATATGCAGATGGTTATCTTTCAACTCACAGCAGGAACTTAAAGCAAGGAGATCTCATTCAAAACAGTTGTACTATTGTTGCACCCATAATTGCCTCATTTACAGGTTTTATCTGTTATAAACTGAAGTGAGCCGAGTGATTTGCATGTATGAATGCCTCCATATTGAAGACAAAGCTTCTTTTCCCTGTTTGATATATATTCTACTGCATCCCCATTAAAACCCACTGGGTCTACTGGGGGGCTTAAATAATTCACACTAAAATTTGGACAGAAAAAAGGTGTGCAGTCTGGACCAAGGTGTTCATAGTGATTGAAAATCAGTGGTATGGATACATCATCTATAGCCTTGAGGTGTGATATGAAATATTGTGGTAATGCATCGTGTGTGTGTGAGTTTAACAGTAAGAAATCTAGGAATTATTCATGGCCAGATGTCTTTAGGCTGGCATGGATCAGCTAGCTGTTTATATACGGTGCTGTAAAATGATATGGAGGCATGTGTCGGCATAATCCTTAAGTTTGTCTCAGCTGTGTCCTTGTAGGGTAATGTCTCGGTACTCAGCATTTCGCGAAGATGCAATCCAAGTCAGAAATCAATAAAAAAAAAAAGACAAAGTAGAGTGGAGGAAAGACTGCCTCTGTGAATGTAGTCGTATCTGAGGCCAAGGTTTTCTGAATTGCCTTTTTTTTGTTACTGCCTCTGTCTCAAACTTTGATTCGTGCACAGAGAACTTTAAGGTTTGTGCTTTCAAAACAAATCGGCGCTGATATTAAACCGACAGTAGCATCTCCAGCACGCTGTCATCCCCAGACTCTTATCCTAAAGTCATTTTCTTAGCTCAGTTCCTTTTCACTGAACCGCCAGGAAATCACTTGATGCCTGCCTGCCAGCGTTTTATATGAAGGCTTCTGCAGGAAACACTTGATTCTTGGTCATGCAACAAGGCAACATTTGCAGATTTAAACCAGGTAGTTGTCGTAGTTATGTGGATTTAAAGAGGGTCAAGTGTGGTAGATCCATCCAGTATTAACAGAGGGAACACAATTTTAGTTTTTCTTCATGAAAAGTGATGAATAACAGTGAGGAGCCTATTCTGACTACTCATAATGTAAAAAAAAAGCTTCTATTCAATGCATTCAATATATAAAGCTATGCTAAGATGCTATGCGTCTTTTAAAACAGTAACACACTTTGGTCAGGTGTTGCTTTTTTAGGTTATACTTACAAAAAAAAAACCCAGAACATTAATCCTTCAAATTAAACAGAGTAAAAGCAACAAGCTGTCTCTTTTTTCATGAACTGTCACCATGAAATTCTCTGGTGATTGAAGCAGATTAAGTACCTGCACCAGCCCTTTTTTTATGCGATAAGTTATTTCCCCCAGTGCTTAAAGGCTGCTCCATTAATCCCCATCCTCATGCTTTGAGGCATTACTAAACTGCCATTTACTTAAAGAATTAATTCTTAAATTGAGCATAAAACCAAGCTACAGCAGTAGAAGACATCGTGTTAATGCGCCTGAAAATCGTGCTCCTTGCTTCACCTCCTTTTTTAATTCTCGCTACAAAATAAAAGACAAAAAGATACATATATCTCGTAAGATAATATTGTACATTTAGTTAGATGTGACAGAGTTTCTAAACCTCTACCTTCATTCAGGTTTTTAGTCTCTTTGAAGCTTTAAAAAAATCATGATGCGAATTGACACAATGTGCTAAATGTCCTATTTTTAATAATTAATGAATTTTCCATCTTTGGTTGAAATTTGATTGCATATCAAATTAAACATTTATATATATATATATATATATATATATATATATATATATATATATATATTGTCCCCGCATGTATTTGCTTTTGGG